>JASANE010003571.1:0-14883 GCA_030248225.1 Trileptium ribeirensis
AAATTGTAGTGATTATGCAAAATTAGGAAAATTTTAGTGATTATGAAAAATTAGGAAAATTTTGACAAAATGCGAAAATTATGAGAAAAAAATTTAGGAAAATGGAAAATATGTTTGGTTTACCAAAGTGCGCGGAATTGCTACAAAATGGTTGCAGGAATATGTCAAAAGAAAAACTGAATGCTGCTATATTTTTAGATTTAAAATATTTTTTTGAGATTGACCAGATTTTATTTCATTTTAAGCTCCAAAATTAACGCGCAATGTACCAAAATGAATTTTATTATAGTCAAATTAAATTAATTTGTTAAAACTGCAATCAAATTGAATGAAATTAAATTCAGTTAAATGAATGTAAAATGTTTGAAAATAAAAAATTAAAATTAAAATAACATTTGTTGGAAAAATGATACTCAATCACTATCAGTTGTTTATCTTAGGTTATGGCTTGTTATATATTAGTTTTGTCAAATAACATGTTTTTAATCCTTTCATGCCGACTAGGACCGAGTAACCCGAATGCAATTTGTAAATTTCGATGTTAACTGGTTTGTCGTTCGAGTACAGTACGTACATGGTTCTTATGCGGCGTTCATGTTTAATGTCCCCAACGTTTAAAACCTATTTACCCCACACAGTGTCTGGCACACTGTCGATAACAGGGCGTTTTAGACATTCCATGAGTTAAAAAAATTTCAAGGGTAGCTAGCTAGGGGTATTGCAGCTTTTCGACGGTGTCAAGTATACCGTGTCTTCTTTGTAGTTTTTTGAAGGCGTGCGGCATAATCCTGACAATATGCATGTTGCATAAATACAAATGCCGAGATAAAAAACTACACAACATAATTGACTAATTCGCTGCAGAATATGTCCTTTACTGTTAAATCGCGCGAAAATGGCAGCTAAGGGTGTGTACGACACTGTAATCAAAAATTAAGTAGCTAGGGGGTGTTGTACACATTCGGAAATTGGTTTATGGTATTGGTGTGAACCTGATTGTCTGTACGGTACACTGCCGACTACAGGAAGACAAAAGTTTCAAACAGTGGGGATACTATAACGCGAAAGCCGCGTTTACTCGTTCCGCAAAAGCAACATCTCCTAGATAATTCAGTGGCTTGCATATTGAACTTTTAATTATATAATCCAGGTTCGATCTCTGGCACTGGGTTCATGCTATCTAACATTGCACGAGGCACAAAATCCCACGTGCATGAAGGGGTTAAATGTAAATACCGCATAGTACTGAATTGCATTCTCGTTTGACCAATGAGACAACCTACAGCAAAGCATCTAGCTTGTGCTTGGCGCATATATAATTTATCCGTCTTGCTTCAAACCTAGTGGTGGCGCGCAATTTTGTAGCGTATATACTTGGCTCATGGGAAGCATTGAAAACCCAGCGGTCGCGGCAAAGCATCTGGTTGGTGCATACAGGATAACTCCGTGTAACGAATGTGGAGCTGCAGAAACACACAAGTCCTGAAATATGGAAACACAAAAGGAATAGTTGCAGCCAAATCAACATATAGATTCCATTTGCAATAAAAACAATTAAATTAAAATCAAGTTAGGAAAATTAACTAGATTATAAACTAGGCTTATTTAAAATTGGAATTGATTTTTGTGTCATTAAATTATTGCATATCAATATATATGACTTACCTGTCAATAGGTGGTCACTAATTTACCTCATGCCATATCTATCACCCTCTCAGCGTTTCCCAACTCTTTCCATTCCCTCTGCAATGCCCCTCCTCCCCCAGTACGCGCTAAAGGCAAGGCGGGAAAAGTTTGCAACAATAAGCAAAACTTGGAATAAAACTGGCAAAAACGAAGGGGAGATGTTATGTAGCTGAGCAATCAAAGTATGATAGTCTAAAATTGTATGCCATTGGCAGATGAAACTGTCAAGGCATAATAACTATCAGATGGGTATTTCAGACTCTGCGAATTCGCGACTTCGTTCAGATGATTAGAAATTCTTTGGTAAATCACAACAGACTTAATTCTTTTTCAGGATTTTCATTGATTTTTATATATTAATTTACAATGTTAAAGGTATTAAATTTTGCAAAACATATATATCGTTTATTAACGTGTATTCGGCTTCTAGAAGTAAGCGCTCTGAAAGTTTTTTCAGGTGTAAAACTTTGTGACTACAAACTTATCAAAAATTTTAAAGTATTGAATTTTATTTATGTGAATTTTCTATGGCGGTAAGGACGTTGATGAGATCGATAACCAATTCTTTTTTATTAACAATTTTTTGCAGAATCCACAAAAGCTACGGAAAAGTTAAAGATTTGAAAATTTTTATCCCACCATCAATTCTATTGTATTAGAAAAACCCCAAATAGCAATTTTGACAATTTTTCAAAAGTTTTGAAGTTTGAAGTTTTTCAAGTTTGTAAAAAACGTTATGAGGTGAATTTTATCTTTTAACTTTTAAACGTTTGCATTAATTCTTTCGCTCATTTTTGGACAACATTATTGTCGATGACGAAAAATAATTGTAGATGTTACAAGAACACGAAAAATACTGATCTCGATATACCGTTTTAACAAACTTAATTTTTTGAAAAATTTTGAAAGTTATCAAAATTCGTATATGGGGTTTCTGAGGCACTAAAAGTGATGTCAAGATAAAATTCACCTCATAAATGTTTTTACAAACTTGAAAACCGTTTCAAAACTTTTGAAAAATTGTCAAAATTGCTATTCTATTTGAGGTTTCTCTAATACTATAGAATTGATGGCGAGATAAAAATTGACCCGAAAAGTTTTCAAATCTTCAACTTTCCCGTAGCTGTTGCGACTGTTGCCAAAATTTGTCTATGGTTGTTTTTATGAATATCCAAAAACGGTTATAAGGCAAAAATTGACCTGTGAAATTTTTATCAAGGACTTTGAAACGTTTTAAAACTTGTAACAGGCTGTTAGCTTCGTGTATGGGGCTTTTTGAGGCGCCAAAAGTGACTTTAAGAAAAAGTTGGCCACAAAAAATTTTTTTTCAAAACTTTTCAAAACTTTCCCATATCTTTTTCTGAAATTTTTTTTATTTGACGCGTGATAAAATGTAAGTGGTGCGCCTAACATTATATTTGCGCTGCTGTCATGATTTCTTATTTAAATTTTTTACAGAACCAACACGAATTGCAGATTTTTTGATTTTGGCCATTTGGGTTCATCCATTTTAGGTCATAACTTTTTGCTAAAAGCATATGGGCAAAACATATAGGATCCTCTCATAGAAAGATATAACTTTGCTGTTATGCATTTCTTGTCAGTCTTCGAGCCATGAGCCAATGTCTAAAAAATACCCCCGTAATTTTTCAAAATTTCTTATAAAGCCAGGTTTTTGTTTGTGTGGGTGAACGCTATGATTATAGGCGTTAAACACGCTGGTTTCATTGTTTTATCCATAGCTATGTCACCCTGCAAGACAATACCCGAGAAAAATTTCGTAAATTTTGGCAGCAAAGATTTTGCACCATTTTATTTTTAGGTGTATTTCTAGGCCATTAGAATATGTCTATAGGTTTTGGTTGTTGCTGAATACCATAAAACCAATTGTACTTGCGCGGTATATACCAAATACAGCAAGTATGGGGCCCAAGATAGTACATTTCCCTAAATTTCTCTTACAAATTGGATTAATCAATTTCAAATGTTTTCTACTTTTTGGTCATTGAAAAACGAAATACAGAGGTGTCATTGAAGTATTGTCGGTGAGTTTTGGGCAAGGGCCATGAAAGTCGTCATCCGACCGCCTTTTGATTATCATGGACGTCGGCTAACGGCCTGACGCCGGCCCATGGCCGACAGCAAACATTTTTATGGCGCCGAATGCTGCTGAGAGTCGCGAAGGTCGTTGGTCAGCAGTTTATGAGCCGTCGCTAGCCGGCCGTGCTCTCTGCGTTTGCTAATAAATGAATGACAAGTGAATTAAACCACACTACTGAAAGTTTTTATATGTATATATAATCACCTATAACCAACATGCAAGGATTTCGTACAGTCTAGTACTATCTTGTCACATTCAAACAAATATATGCTACCCGACCATGCGGTTGCTGGGTAGCTTCATATCTCACCACTTGCCTCTGTTGTCGGCTGTAGGGATCATTGCTGAGACTGGGTCGTTGCCACAATGGGATGTGTCGGAAACTATGTTCGTAGTTCTTGATGACCTGACGCTTCCAAGATATGACGGTACGGTTTTGATCCACGGTGCTGGAGCCTTTTGCATTGCAAGTCGTCGAGAAGTACGTGTGTCATTCATCCGGAGCGTATGACCTATTAGTCTAACGCAAGCCTACTTTAGCATATGTTGAGTTGACACTAGATGACCGGTCCGAGCTATTAGAGTATTGTTCGTTAGGCGGTCAAATTTTAAGATGCCGAGGATTCACTGTCTGTAAATATTTTCAAAACGTCTATGTCATGTGTATTGCTGAGCTTGCCCGACCATGTGCCGCTGGTATAGAAGAGGATGGACTGAATGGACGCGTTGCAAACACTGCATACGCATGTATATATATAATGTACATTGTGCCGGTTACACTGATAACACTGCTCTCATCGCGGAGAGTGAAAGTCAACTTCAAATCATGATTGTTCGGGTGAACCCAGCAACCAGAATAAAAGCCTGGCAATTAGCGAATCAAAGATAAAAATTATGTCCTGTTGCAAGAACAAAATTCCAACAGTTATGCTTAACCGAAAACATCGAGTACGTGGACCGATCCTGATACCTTAAAAGCACAATGCGCGGGAGCGCTTCACGAGATTCGGAAGTACTCAACCGTGTGTCAAGTCTGGCGCGGCTTCCAACAGAATGAAAAAATATATATTTGCGTCTGGACAACACATGTCACTTTTAGGGGTGGAATTGAAATACATGTTATGCAGCTCTCTCTATGTAATAAAGCTAAGGTTCCTTTTCCTATATAAGTCATTTAGTAAGCCATAAACGTAAACATTTAGATAATGCATGATTGAAACGGCGCCGCCTACAATCCATTTTTTAGGCAATATAGAAAAAAGCGATAGAGAATAACGCAATCTAACTGCAAAATCACATTCCGTACTCAAGGTTGTCGTCATAAACACATAGTGCAGCACAAACAGTGTAGATTATGTTGGCTAACACATTGGACCTATTCATTTCAACACTTTAGAATGCGATTACTCTCAATAAACATTTTGCCTTTGCGCTAAAATATTTTATGTCGTTTAATAATATGTTTGGTTCACATGTGGTGTATAGCATAAAAATTAACTTGATATACCGAACAAGTCGTCGTCAATCGCTATAAACAGATAGGTATCGATAGGCAGCGCAGCTTAGGTTTACTCATGCAATGTAAGCTATTGTTAAACAAATCCTTTCAAAAATACATAAAATGCAAGCTTGATATCAGTCTTCACAAAATAATCGTCAAAACTTAAAATGGATTCAGTTAAAATTTGTTTGTCACCTATATATTGCCAAAATCGTAGCGTCTACAACTACAAACAATAATTTCGTCAAAAAACGACTCCGACAAACAAACCAAACTTCTATTCCAGCAAATTATGTATATGTGGCCAAAACTCCCAGAGTGGGTATTGGAAAAATTGCTTTTCCGTCGGTTTGTACAAATATGGACCCGACCGACGGTGGTGTGAACGAGGGCGTCCTAGCCTTCGACTATGCTTTTTGACAACAAATGAAGCCGAAAATGTTTTAAAATATCCATGAGTAAATTTTTCCAACTTAAGAATTAAGCGATGGAACAGCTAGAACATATTTCCGTGCTACCACAGATACCCCCTTTTATAATTATAATCCGTTCTGCAAAGCAACAAGATATTTATCACCGAGCGGGTGCGGTTTTCTTGCAAACACAGAAAGCAAACAGCAAACCTAAGAAGCATCAGAACATTAATGAGTGTTTTCGAGAAAAAACAGTATATATAAATGTCTTTTGGCTTTGTTCTATATGTACTACAGGGTTTTGTTATGCTTGACTGATGCTAGCAGCATTTAAATCATGGAACAGGCTTACATTGTTCCGGTACTAGTAAAATAAATATGTATAAGCAGCATACTGCAGTAATGATTCAGAACAACGTTAAGCTGCGAGGCGTAAGCTATAGTCAAGTTCTCCTGTACTTAAATACCAAACCTAAGCGGTACCCTTAGCAAAAGGTCTCCAAGTAGTGTCCTATAGGCACTTTAAAGAAAACCAGCGATACATTTATTTAAAAGGTTAACTTATTTCAACCAAATGCATTTATAACAAAATATATATACTTACAATAGCAATACATTAGGAATCAACCAGTCAGCATGTACATAACGAATATTTAGTGAAAATATCATTAGTCTGTGAAACTTGCATATATACATGAAATTTGAATGCTGGAGATAGGCAAATTCTGCTAATAGTGTTGTTGCATGGACGTACCATACATGCAATACGAAGGTGGGTGTGCAAAATCTCATTAGAGTGTTTGAATTTCAACACAAAATACAACAGAAATGCAAAGTTGTAGATACAATAATTTCATATTTATTTCCACACATATATACAGACAAGAGGCTTAAGGCAGCAGGTACGCAAATTCATTTAGGCAAACGGATGTATTGACGTAAAATGTAAGGAGAAAACCACATGGTGTTATCTGGCTATATCCATGACTAAACCGACCAAAAGCAAAACTGCAGTCACAATATAGAGAAAATGACTCTATATCCAAAATACACAACACAACCAATGACTCTAGTTGATCAAGACACTAAAAGAGAAATGACTTCAGGATTTTTTCAGGCGTACATTATCAATTGTTCGTCATACCTGCACTAAATTACTACAATTTTAAAATAGAAGAAGCATATACCCTAATGTAGAAAGGTACACTTTAGTGCAGTGTCACACTTTTCCAGCATTTCGAGTATTTCACTAAAATAGCTAAATTTAACTACCACATTTCGCAAGAACTCTAAATATCTATATTCAGTGACACTGTTCAGAGAAAATGAGACATGCCATATGATGTATAAAATGGAATGGTCTACAAATCAGTTGAAATGATTCCGCGAATTCCCATGGAATTTGTTAAACATACGTTTTAAAAACTGCTCCGACTATTCAAATTGTAACTATTTTGCCAAAATACGATACCGTTAGGTGGTTTCTGGTCCACCAACTCGCCTGAATTTCCTAAAAAGGTATAAAGAAAAATAGGAATATTGCGCTTCGCCTGACGGTATTGAATAAACAAAAAGGCAAGCAAATTATTAAACAAGCACCAGCAGTGTAACTGCCATATATTTGAGTCGAGTCTTCTGATCCACATGTTGTGCTACGGATGAAAATAATTGCAAATCCTTCGCGAAAAATTAACATTATTACTATGGAGTTGTTCGCGAAAAAATTGTTTTTATTTCTGCCCGCAACTGTAATCAATGTAATCGCATCAGCATGGAAACACTCGAACTATAAGCGATCCAAGTAACAGAAATAAAAAAACAACCATCTTCAGATAAGACCAAACAGCTTTATCAATAAAACCGCCGTTATTACACACTAATGCTTCTCAGGCTCAATCCACAAGATTTTCTTGCTCGTTGGCGTTATCTTAATCCTTTTAAAAATTTAGTTTAAGAAGAATATTTTTGAAGAAAAATACGAACAATACTAGAAGTTGAAATTGACCGCTGCTCGCCCACAACTTGCTCGCGGTAAAATATTATATTACTTTGAAATTTTATTCGGTTCTTGATTCCTCGTTGGTACCTTCTTCGTAAGGCTATAATCAAATGTGGTGAGTAGTGTGAGGGCATACAGGGAATCCATAACTGGATTTTTTTAGCTATCAAACAAAATGATAGATGTAAACCTTCTCACACGAAAAACCAAGGACGATGTATCACCCATCAGAGAAAAACCAAAACATACAATCGAGACATATTACAATCCTTTTCAAGATAAAACAATAATTATACTCATAGATATTATTCATTGATAACACCAGCATTTTTTCGGGGTTTTAGGGCGCGGCGGCGCGACGTCGTGCACGCTTCGTTGTAATCGCCTGGAAACCGGACTTAATGCTGGTTACTGAGCAACGACTTCCACAAGTTTCGCACTGAAGAAAGAAAAGCCGCGTTTCTTTCTGAAGAATTGTGTCGGCTGACTTGCAGGTGTGACAAGTGACGTATTCTTCTGCAGCAATGAATAGAAACAAAAATAGAGCAAATCCTTAGCACATTTTAATGCTATGCCAATCATATTATTATTTAATATATAGAAAGGTAGGAATGAAGGAAGATAACGACACACAGGAAATTGCTGCGCGTAATTTCAGTTCCGATATAATAGCCAACGAAAGACCTCGGGAACCATCCAGTTTCAAAAATC
The DNA here is from genome assembly GCA_030248225.1 of Trileptium ribeirensis. Lineage (NCBI taxonomy): Eukaryota > Metazoa > Nematoda > Enoplea > Enoplida > Thoracostomopsidae > Trileptium > Trileptium ribeirensis. The sequence goes on from JASANE010003571.1 coordinate 8,412, forward strand.
GAATTTCTGGTTTTAATCCATGTTTGTAATCGATTACAACAACTACAGCGGTGCCTTTCCTTCTGAGCGACAGTTTTTACGACAAAACGTTGATCGTCAGCGTGAACACGAAAAGCAGAAAGAGGAACATAAAGAATCGTAAAAATAGTTGCAGGTTCTGCATAATACCCGTGACAAAAACAGTTGGGCGGACATGAAAACCGCCACCAGCGTAAGTCTAGAATACAATAACTTGACGGCTATTAGAACCTTACGCACAAAAGATTCTTAAATTTAAAGCGTCAGATACTTTCATGAAGAGGTACTATTGCTTTCGTGTAGCTAATCACCTGTCTTAAACCGTTATTTTTTAATATCACCTGTCTTACACCCCTATCTTTTAGTATCATAGAATGGCAATTCTGTGTTACCACATACCGCCAAAATATTACAGTAACAAAAGAACTGCAAACCGAACACAGGTGGAACTGTCCAATACAAAGCAGCACGACTGTGTCTAGTGAAAATCACTCATGTTCAAACTGAATACTTACTTTCAAATTTTCAATCAAAATTGACTAAACGTTAAACAGTTTTATTCAAATTTAGGTGTAACTTGTGACAGCAAAAATTTTGATCAATTTTCCGTTAGTTTATACCATTTCGTTTCAATTTTTTTTAATATTTGTTGCGCTAAGGTTTTGTTCTGCAAAAATTTCAATAGCGCTCACGCGCTCTAATTCATAAACAATTTTAATAAGTTAAATTTTGATTTTGTAAATCTGAAAGCATCTTTAGAATTAAAAATAATTTTCTTTTAATAAAGCGCTCAGTATGCGGACACAGAGATTTAATGTTTTTCTACAGTACGAAGTGATAAAAATTATTTCAGATTTAAATTAATAAAGAACCAGAAAACTGTCTCAAGTTTGGTTGTAATCTATTTTGATATTCACCGAAGCAGCGGTACACGACTTCACTAGGAGTGAGAATATTATTGAAACAACTGAGTCGTTAAGTGGTGCGCGACTGTGAAACTTAAAATTCCCAACACGATGTGTGTTTATAATTTCGAAATCTACCTGTTTTTATTTGACAAATTAACACCGACGACAACAATTGTACTAGGATCTTGGCGACATGCCAAGTGTATGAATTCGGAGAAATGAGAAACTGTAACGTTAACTTACAGTGGAACAACTCATTAAAAATATATTCCTGTTACGAACCAAAGATGTAATTCACCAAAAAATATTTATTAATCTGCTGTTCAATAAGGCATAGATGCAGCAAAACTGATAGTCACATATCTAATACGCACCCTACGAAGATTAACTCTACCTCAGAACTGCTTACGAATCGTGAACAACATATCGACAGCTTAGGGCACAATATACGTCAGTCCAAAGATGAAATTTTGAGAAAAAGTGATTTTTAGTTTTACCTTTCGTGCAGTGAAATTTGGTAAAGACGGTTTTTAGCAACAATTTCCCACCAAGTTTTCTTTAATACGGGCTTATAATCTCATATAAAATTGCTCAGTTTATATAAATTTCATAAATTTTTGGACTTACGTGTAATCTATGTGTATATAAGAATTATAACAAAAGCACAGGAGCACAGAAAATGTAAACAGAATTTGCCACTCCCGACCCTTTCGCACCCATTGATATAACTACCTCTACACGAAGAGATATGTCTAAATACATTGACGATTTGAAAATAGCACCCACGGAAACCCATATGAACTTATTTTGAGCCACAAATCTATTAATATACCGTTAGAAGTGGTTATATCACGCATAACTATGTATGGCGTCGGGCCCAACTTTGGCCTCAAATACTACTTAATTGACCCAGGGGTCCTACATGAAATCTGCTGTCACCTAGTTGCTCTATCCGCGCACCAAAATTCGTTCGAATCGCCTAAGTGGTTACATAGCTACACCTCAACAAAGATTGACCAAAATTTTGGAAATTGGCCGATTTGCTAGTCTCCCATGCCCCATAGGGACCCGACGAAAACAATTTATATACCTATAAATAAAGCTTCCTGGGACACATTTCTATATCAAAACCATTCAAATCGGCTCAAGGGTTGCCGAGTTATGACCAAAAATGACCCAAAAATTGGCCCATTTTAGCCATGTACCCCTGGGTACCCCCATTTGACCCCCTATGGCAGACGTAGGTGGATCGAATCGGAATAAAACCTCGAAAGGCACATCTAGAGTATTGTAGCTTTCATATGAGCCCTCACACCTCCATATCGGTTTACTTTGAGATAACGAAGTCCTGTATGCAGAGAAAAAAATAAACAGATGCCCATATTTTTCACCATAGTGCGGTCTAGTGAGTATTCTTCGATTCCGAAGCTAGCGCTTCTCCATCTCCGAATTCAATTATGGGCCTATCTTCTACACCGGCCATAAACGTACGTGTAATAACCGCAGACAGAATTTAAATTTACTTCAAAATCGAAAAACTTACTAATGTATTTTCGCAAAACATTTTCAATATGTTTCTGTTGAAATCGACCCTTTATGATTAATTGATTGTTTCCGTCAACAGAACCGCTAAAACAAAGAAGAGTTCCCTACTTAAAACTGCTATAATAATAATAATAAATGTATTCAAATTGCAGACAATCTAATTAGATATTATTCGATTTGTTGTCACATTGCATCCGATCCGATACCACCAAATTCTACGAATGGATTTTTCACACCGCATCATCCGATTAGGATACAATAAAATTATTGTCCAATATGTGTACACGTGTTATGGGATCGTGTCGTAATGTGAACACGGCTTAAATAAACGCTTTCGTAAGCCTTGTTTATACTTTACCATACACATACAAAAATATTACCAGCTTTCTTGTTTACACAAAAATATTATCGTTCCATCATATCACAGTATTACTTATATATTATTATGGTTCTGAATTATTGCCAAATAGTGCAATTCATTATGTCCGTTATACAAGCATACTAATTATTATTGCTAACATTATTCTATTCATTCTATTATTATTAACAAAGATGTTGACATTCTAAAACTGTTTTATGCTGAAAATTATGCGCATTGCACCAGCACACACTAGCATGTTCTGATGATAGATTTTTGTGGTCAATATTTAAAATAAAACCAGTCTGTGACGCATGTTAACTAACAGTAATAATCTACTTAAAAACCTTTTGAAAGCAGCTTCCACGGCAGAAAATGTTTTAAACTTTCTATGAAAACTGGCATTGGATCATAATCGCGATACTTTTTATATCATTTGACCTTAAAATAATAATGATTAATACTAATTTCACTATTCTTAATCAAACACACTTTCCAAGCTTCCAAATAGATTTCAAGCATTCTTTAGAAGACCTAACAGTCATACATCGTTGTTGAAAATTAATTTTAAAAAAATCCCAAAACTAACCTTGTACCCAATTCGGCTAATAAAAACGCCAGAACGTGTTTTGGCTGCCGTTTTAGCCTGAAATGGTTTAAATCACTCCAAATAATACATACACAGCTGTTTTAGTGACATAGCTATGGGTTACTGCTTTAGCAGTAATATAGACAAATTACAACTAAATTATACTACCAATATAAGTTCCAAATCATTCCATCAAGAAAATGAAAAAACAGCTTTCGGTACCACTTTAGACCTTTTCGCAGACACGAGTAATACGACATCATCATGTCGCTACGATCAATAGCGGACATAAAGCGGTTATATTCAACGACAGCTTGGGGTTTTTTGGACTTTTGGCTACGTCTATTTTCACTGTCAACCATGCGGTGCGGAAATTCCGTACTGATCATAAGTACATCGCGTTTATCATGCCACTTTGAAACTACCACATTTCCCTTTTGTCTAAAAACGTGCTCCCCGTGCTTCAATTTAGCCTCAATAACTGATTTTGGATTACATCGGCGGTTGGCTCTAAGAGTTCCGATCACGTAAGTGCCGTTGTTTGCTGCAAATTCAGCCAGTTCAACAGAGTTGTAAAAATTGTCCATAAAAAAGCGTGACCTTTATCCCACATACTGTCCATCAAAAACTTTACAATTGCGGTAGTGTGACCCCCACTACTAGCTGCAGTGTCAGATTTTCCACAGTAGATCATAATGTTCCACACGAATCCCTCGGGTGACGTCAGTTCGTACAACTTCATCCCGTACTTGTGACGCTTTCCGGTGATATATTGACGGAAGTATAACCTTCCTCGCCATAGTACCATGGACTCATCCAACGAAAGCTCTCTTGTTGGATAGTACAAAACATGATTTCGTGTGACGAAATGATCAAGAACAGGCTGTACTTTCCACAACCGATCTTCTCCGTGATCTTCTTCGTTGTTCGAAAAATGTAGGCAGCTTAGCAGCAGAAGAAAACGGTTTATACTCATTGTTTTGCTCCAAATTTCATTATGAAAAAGCGGGTCACGCTTCCAGTAGTGAGAAATTGACGGCGGTTTGACGATACCCATCAGCAAACATAAACCCAAAAACTTCCTCATTTCATCTGGTGTCGTGTCTACCCATTTTGTGATTCGAGCATTTTTCTTTGATGATCGCATTTGTGTAATCTGATGAGCGTAGCGGTTAGTTTCAGTGACCAGTAAAATCAGGAAATCAACATTGAGATATTGGCTGAACATTTCGATAGGCGACAGATTTGTTTGCAATTCAATACGTAACCCCGGTTTGGCTGTAAATTCGAATACGGCCAAGGGAGTAGCGTGTTCGGACCATCTGTCAGCATCGACTGGTTGTTGCAGACATGCAAGTGGAATTTCGTCTTCATCGCTGGCACCATATTCTTCACTATAGCTATCATCGTCTTCAGAATCAGTGTTTGAATCGAAATCAGGGTCAAAATCTGAATTATTATCATTGATACTGTCAGTGTCATCACTGGATTCAACTCCAGTTACTGTATTTGTACGCAGAATATCACTAAATTTACGTTTATACATCCTGAAATATTGGTAATGTGAACATAAATATGCAATATGACCTGAATATGGCTCGTGTGTTGTATTGACTCACACAGTGATAGTATTGTGGACGAGAATCTCGTCTTCTAACACATGAAGCTAGAATTGTGGACGAAAATCTCGTCTTGTAACATATGGAACTAGGACCGTGGACGAGAATCTCGTCTTCTAACACATGAAGCTAGAATTGTGGACGAAAATCTCGTCTTGTAACATATGGAACTAGGACCGTGGACGAGAATCTCGTCCTGAAACATAGGAGGCGTGAAATATCGGCGAAACAATAAGTATATAGTGTCTAAAAATAATATAGCCTATCTTTTTCCGGGCAAAATCTGTGTAAATCTTCAGAAAGTCCATGTGGTTACGCGCGTCGTTTATAACAAAGTTGTATATGATGCCTGATTTCGGCTAACACGCAATGTGTTAATCAAATCAGTCAGACTCGGCCCTGGGATCAGTACCCAGGTGTTCCCTAGAGTTATCATTTTAACGAGAAGGTTCTCACCAGGCTAATCAAACATACCGTCGAACCCGGGTTCAATTGCAGGAACTCTCAATCAATTAGGATAGTGAATAGAATGAGGAAAAGGCGGGTCAGCTTTAATACCTGTGACCCTCCCTCAGGGGCGCCTTCACACTACCAGAGACGTGGGCCAGGCCGAACACCCTGGAAACCTGCTAAGCTAAGCGATTCTGTTAGGTCGTCTGGCAGATCACCGAGGAGTCATGAAAGCCGGGATTGTCCGTGCACACCGCCAAGGATAACGGTGGTGCAGCTGCGATTCTTTAGGGCCAGAACTAGTCCTAGTACAATATATCTACCTCGGCCAGCTTTTATGTAACAGGCCCGTTCCGGCCCCGTTACGTGTCTCTTCAGAAATTCCGGTGTCAAAATTATTCGAAAAAGGTCAAGGAAAGCCCTCGGGAGAGTGGGAAGACGCTGGTACCGTGAACCAATTCATTATCATTTTCATGCCGTATTTTTATATGATTCGTTTACCATTTCATGCCGTAATTCGTTATCATTTTCATGCCGTATTTTTATATGATTCGTTTACCATTTCATGCCGTAATTCGTTATCATTTTCATGCCGTATTTTATATGATTCGTTTACCATTTCATGCCGTAATTCATTACCATTTTATGCCGTGTTTTTTATATGATTCGTTTACCATTTCATGCCGTAATTCGTTATCATTTTATGCCGTGTTTTAATATGATTCGTTCACCATTCCATGCCGTAATTCGTTATCATTTTATGCCGTGGTTCTTTTAATATGCTTCGTTTACCATTTCATGACCATGATTCGTTATCATTTTATGTCATACTTTATGCCTCTATTATCATTTCATGCCGTAATTTATAACGTGATTTATGTACCCTCCTTATTACGTGTCCGATCCCAGGGACGAGTGTTGTGCGGAACAATTGAAACCAAGTGATGAGAAGTAGGCTGTATTAACCGCTTTAAAAGGCAGAGCA
>JASANE010003573.1:0-35613 GCA_030248225.1 Trileptium ribeirensis
AAGGGTGCACATATCTCTAACTTCAAATGAATTTAAGGTTATATTTTGATGGTGGAGCGTTTCAAGCACATACTCATCAAATTTGTTATGCTTGCTGAAGCCTCATACCGTGCTCTTTTTAATACCTTAGGATTAATATTATACTTCACCTTATCTTTGTATATCCAAATATGGGATGAACATAGTGTAATGGTAGTTGATTCAAGTCCAAAGTAATATAGATGACAAAACATCTCATCTACAGTTTTGGGGCTTAAAATGTCTACCGTTTTTGAACCTAGACCTATAAGTACCCCAGTGACTGCTAAGCTTATTATTAGCGATAGTATAGCTATTGAATTTGTAAATCTAGCATCCATATTGAAGTGGCAGTTACATGTTTGAGCGAGGAAGTCTTTTTAATAATATGTCTCACCATTATTCTCGCTGCTCAATGTAAGCCCGCTTCTTCGCATTGATAAAATTGATTGTGAGGAGCATCTCGTCTTCGACGGGGTCAATCGGTATAGGCTTACCTTTCTCATCCGCGTAGCAGAGTGTGATATATGTCGAGATCGGCAATACTTTGTTGTCTATCGGGTGTAGTGAGGCCAAGTTCATTCAGTACCATGTCGAGGAAAATATCGGCGTAGAAACTAAATTCGTATAAGCAACCAGTTTTTCCCCAATGGTCCCATGGCTCGGCCGATTTATTTGGTTGACAACCGACACAATTCTCCTTTACAAGTTCAAGTATGCATTCACATACTGAAAGATAGTCCGATCGCTTTATTACGCTGTTCATTGTGAAGGGATTGCGCGGTTTGGTAAAAGGTGTATTGTCAAAGCAAATTAGTAATTTCATAAATGGTAAATATCTTTATTTAATGTTAATAAATTTTAGAATTAATACGGATACGCGGTAATTATTCGATTCAAAGTACTAATATATACTATTTTAATACAATTAGTATATTGTCCGGTGGCACTAATTTTACCAACGCTACCGTCGAAGTACTTAATGAAGACAAATTTGTCGGGTGACTGTTGGAAGCTGCCGTCGTAGTTAAAGTAAGTTTGATATATTAAACGTTTAAGTACATTTTGCCCAAAGCCGAAGCTGGACTTGCCGTCTTCATTACATTGATTGAAATGTGATAATTTTATATGTGTATAGTCAATTTGTGGAAGCATGTAACTAAAACTAACTGTAGTAAAAATTACTTTATTTTCAGTCAATACGGAAACGCGGTGATTATCTTGTGCCAGCTCGATATATAAACGATCTTTAATCGAGTGGACAGCTTATCCGTCGCCGATACCCGTCCGACAAAGCAGCCGAAATTCTTAATCAAAGCAAATTTATCTTCCGATTGCTGATATTTCTCATCATAATTTCGGTAGGTATCATATATTAATTCCGTCAACTTAACCGTATCGACCACGAAGTGTGACTTAAAATGTAAATTCTTGGAAAAATGAATGCCGTTAATATGACGAAAATCAATACGGGGAAGCTCAGTCAATTTCCATCGGCTCTTCCTCTCCAATAATTTCTCTGATTGAAACAAAATTCTGGTCGGACACCGGTACTGCTCTAAGGTAGTGGGTACTGAACTGTTTAATCTTTTCATGGAGTTTTTCCCACTGCGCTTTGTCGAACTCAATTTCAAGAACTCTGATTTCTCCCGTTCGTGGTGCATAAATAACGAAGTGTGCTACGCTAAGACCGGTTATAGCAAGCTCGCCTAATACTTGGTAATAATATTTGTGGTTTCGCTTTAAATCAAACCGGCCTGACAACGGGTGAATGGAACAGTAAAATCGAGACCCTCTATCTTTGGCTATTTCTAAAATTGACCTTGGTGTTGGGGCAGTATCGTATAAACACTTAATTTCTAAGACTTTTGGTTCACTGAAATCCGCTGAAGTAACAAAGCCGTCAGGTGTGGTCCCTAGATATAGTGCATCGGCAAGAACGCACAACCCGGCCTTATGAACAAGTACTGCTTTATTAAAGGTATCCTTCTGATACTTAATATATGCTAACTTTGCGTTTTCCTCCTCGGTTATACCTAGTAAACAAGATGTTGGTATGAACGGTGTCCGGGGTTTTTTAATATCTAGAGCCAGCCGCCTTAACGTGCTAGCCGATCGAGCACTTGCTAAGCGCCCAAAGTTAGAAGAAGTTATCCTGCTTTGACGTGCCTCCCACCAGGCATCAGCTTGATCACACGTCGATTTAAAAAGTGGAACAACAATATTACCAAACATTCTATTTAATAATAATATATAAAACTGTTTCCAATAGCTATATAAAAGAAACGCCAATGCCAACTTAAAGGAAACTGACAAAATTTAAAACCACCAAAATAAATTTCCCGCCAAAATGGCAAATCATTAATCATTTAGGCTGTGTGGCGGCAAGATCAAAGGAATTTTGACAATCATTAATTGCTTTTTGACATAACGATAGATTTTATCTATTGCTGTTAAAGAGAATCATTAAAAAGACCCAATTTTAAATTTTCAAAAGTGATTTTATGTGCAAGCAGCAACACGCGTCATTTATATATCACACTTCAGGCTGCTATGGCACAACACGTATGCAATCAATGTGGCGTAAAGTTTTCAACAACATAGAATTTGCTGCGCCATCAACGTTCAGCACATAGCTACCATGATCCAACAATGGCACACGAATGTCCGGTATGCGAAGCGAAGTTCATGCGCGCAGACAATCTTTATCGTCACGTTGAGCAACTGCATCAAACAACACCGCAGCCAAAGCCAGTTCAGTCAACAACATGCCCGGTATGCGACAAAACCTTCTCCCGGAGTGACAACCTTAATCGTCACATACAACAAGTCCATAGTCGTCCAGCGAAGCGGCACAGCACTCCCGAACCGTTACCACCAACCATTCTGCGACGTATTCAAAAGCGGAGTGTGGACAATCTACCCGACGAAGACCCCGTCAACTACCGTGGCGACGATGAACAGTACCGGCGTAATTGGCAACAAATTCGCACTCACTACCACATCGGCCGTAGTGTCCAGGACAAATACAATTTTCGGCTGCATCCGGCATCGGAGCAAGTGGTGCGAGAGCGACTCACAGGAGTGTACGATGCTCAGCGGTGGAAAGCGAAATGGAATTTATCGGATTCGTGCTTCACAACAACACCAACGAAGAACGATATTATTATTCCAGTAGCAACACCCGATTCCTCGACACCCCCGCGCTTGTGGTCAACCGTGATGATTTCAGCCGGCTCCTTCGGAAAATTGACGGTATGGATATACTAGAGTGGGCACAACAACAACGCCCACACACTAAATACCGTGTACTTAAAATAACTAATATGACTGTATATATATAAATAAAATTAAACCACATACTTTAATTGGATGCCCAGTAACATTGCCACAGTATATCAAACGTAATAGAGCACTAATTACATTAGACAATAATAGAGATGGTCATCAGTATACAGACAATAAATGCTTCTTTAGATGCCTTGCAATTAAGCGAGGTTTTGATTGGCATCAGATGGGCGTTTTCGAACAATACGTTAACGATCAATGCAATATTTGGTTCCGGGCAAAGGGCATTAATAATTTCGAAGGAGTTGGCAGCGAAGATCTTCACGACATCGAGGATCATCTACGCCTCAACATTGCCGTCTACGAATTGGAGCCCCGAGAGCCCGAACGAACAATTACTAACGTTGAACGGGCTATGATGGAAGTCGACAACGGTTTGCGCGAAATACGGCCAATTCACGATGGCATTGACGACGACGATGAAATACTCGATTCAGAGGATGATGGCGAAGAAGAAATCATCCAGCGCAGTGGTCGAGTATTTTTGGACGATGAGGCGGCAGATGATACGGATGATGGTGACAACGGTATCAGCTTCAATGATGGTGACAATACCACTAACACCAACAATATTACAGACAATGGTGATGCCGATAATATAAGCAATAATTGCGGTGGCGGCAACAACACTACAGGAATCCTCCTCATCCACAAGTTCCGCGGCAATTACAACGAAACGCTCAACATCAATTTATTTGACAATCATTTTTCGTATATAACTGACATTGAACAATATTGTAAATCATGGCGTTGTAATGATAATTACAACCGTCATATTCAATATTGCAGTGGCAAAGAAACGAAAGTGATCTATAAAGGCGGTGGTTATGGACTCCCGAAATTCATCCATACGGAACTACGGGAGGAGGGGTGCGATATTCCTGCCGAAAACAATTTCTACCCCTACCGTGCTACCTTTGATTTCGAAGCTTGTTTCCAAAACAATGAGCAGGCCGAGGGACGAAAACTGATATACTCAAAAACACTAATTCCTGCTAGTGTTTCCATAGCTAGCAATGTGCCCGGTTTCGAGGATCCTGTATGTTACATTGGCGAGCCGGACGATATTACACATCAAATGCATGCCCGTTTTTGCGATATTAGCGACACGGCGTATGCAATAATGAAAGAGCGCTTCCAGCCGGTACTTACTGATTTGGAAGACCACCACAAACAATGCCAACAGTTCCATAAACAATATAAACAACTTTTAAAACACCAGCGGGATAACACACCAGAAATCAATGCCGTCCGCGACTGCTACTATGAAAACAGGAAGTGGTCTGCATACTATTACAAACTTAATAATTGGTTGCGGCAACTGATTGTTATAGGATTTAATAGCGCCAAATTTGACATTAACTTGATCAAAAACACTATATACCCCTCCTAGTTCGTTCAAATACCAAAATTCATCACGCGATAAAGAAAAACAATGGGTTTATGAGCTTGGCAACGGATAAACTATTATTTTTGGATATTACCAACTACCTAAGCCCGGGAACAAGTTATGCCAAATACCTTAGCGCATTCCAGGTGGATCACCAGAAAGGATATTGGCCGTACGAATGGTTTGAAAGACTAGAGCAGCTATACGACACCGATCTCGCTCCCCGCAATGCTTTTCACAGCACCCTGCGCCAGTCGGATATTAGCAATGAGGATTACGAATAGCTCCAGTCAATATGGGCTGAGCAGGGATTTCGAACTATGCGGGATCTTCTCGTGTGGTACAACAACCTAGATGTCGTTCCCTTCCTCGAAGCCGTGGAGAAGATGTACGACCAATTCAAAGAGTGGGGGATCGATATGTTGAAACACGCGATAAGTCTCCCCGGGGTTGTACTACAACGGATGATGCAGAACCTTCCAGAGGGTGCAATGTTCACTCTCTTTAACGAAAAATGGAAAAGGACATTTATAATACAATTAAAGATAACATTGTTGGTGGACCGTCAATAGTGTTCCACAGGTATCATGAAGCAGGCGCAACTACTATTCGTGGCGGAAAATTAGTCGCAAAAATTTTGGGTTTCGATGCCAACTCATTGTACTTGTGGGCACTATGTCAAATGATGCCAACAGGAATATTCAATGCGTGGACCCCGGAGAGTGACGAGTTGAAGTGCCTACAAGTGCCGAACAGCAATATGGATGTGATACAAAATAAAAACAATTTCGATGATGGCGTGCGTCAAAACTACAACATCAAAATACGCACGAAGGCTGGCTACACCCATTGCTTTATGGAGCTGGCTTTCCTCGAAAAGGTTGCCCGTATACTTAGACGTCGCTACAAAAACCCCAATGTACAATTTCAACATCGATTCAATGGTGGCCAAAAGAAACTCTACCACGGTTCGATCATATACCCGGTGGATGGTTATATCCCCGCCGGAAGGTTATAATTTTTATTATAATAGTTAACGGTAGAACGGTAGATGGTTATATACCTATATACAATACATATCTATATAGTACATATAATATATATTATACGTGTATATGTGTATGTATTTATTTTACGTACTATACGTTATATAGCTATATATATATAATACATACATTATATATTATATTACGTCTATATGTATATGTATTTATTAAATACTATACTACATAGCTAGCTAATACATTTATACCCTATATAACACATACATAGCTATAATATACACTATGTATAATACGTAAACAACATGTAGCCGATACCCATGCCGGGAGGAACCGAATCCTCAATCCTCTCCTCCTCCATCTCGGACCCAACTCCTCCCTATATACTACTATAAGCAACCCAAGATGACATAAAATAAATATTTGAACTAAAACTCGTGATTTTTGTCAAAATTTGTTTCAAAATCGCTTCGTTTTAGAATGCAAAATGTTTTAAAAATAAAAAGCGTTTTGGCAGCGTTTCTGGCATGATTTTAACCTTTTTCTCTTCGAAACATGTCCCCTGCCAAAATTGGGTGCCGCGGTTCCGAAACAGGGTGGGCCCCCGGGTTCGTGCTTCGTGGAAAAACTTTCATCGAATGAAGACCTCAGCAATAGAACCCTTTACATCATCGTATTCTAATTTCAAGAGCCTCGACTCTGCTAGGGAGTTACAACGGAAAACCATATCAGTTTACTCACACACATTTTCCTACCATTAATAAATGTTAACTGCTGAATACCTAAAATCCTTTCCCTAACTTCACTCCATCTTTGGAATCTAAACACAAAGTGTCATAGGTTTCAGTCGCCTCGTGACAGTGTTCACAGATACCATTTTCTCGTAAGTCTAAAATGGGCGTTTAAAAGTTAATGCCCAATCATCACGTGTATAGAATTCCCCAACCTATCTTTACTAAGCTTCCATTAGAGGCGAGATCACCTAGAGTTAAATTCTGGATAGAAATAATCCTTGCTTGCCTTTGTTCGCTTGTCTCTCTTCTAACACGTTGTCCTCACTACAAAAGCAGAAACTGTAACACACGGTTCCAGTCCAAATACTTTCAAGAAGCCGCTACTTTGCAAGGCTGTCTGCAATTTCATTGCCCATGATACCTGAGTGTTCCTTAGCTCAGGATAAACAAACTATATTTTCATCACCTAATCTATTTTAATGACTTCTTGCATTCAGAAATAGTTTGTGACAGGGCCATTGTATTACCTAGAGCCTTCAATATAACCTGGTTGTCACAGAATCCAGATATTCCTGCTCCGAGTACCTTAGTCCACAGTATATTCAGCACCTCTTAAAATTGCAACAATTTCAACTTTTAAAATTGTTGCTTTGTACGCTTATGCAAAGTACAATCTAATAATATTATTGATAAAAATCCTTCACCTACTCTAACTCTACACTCTACGTCAATAAATGAAATATCGGTTGAGATTGCCACTTGCCTGAGTTTCCTCATGTCTTATACCTATTTTCCATTCCAAATCAATCGTCTCAAAGAATTCAAACACAACCATAATGTCACGTGTACCTCGGGCGAAATTTAGAAATCTATAATGGTATGCACTACTGTCACGCTGACATAACCACTGCCAGTTGTTTGTTAAGTGATAGTAGCTTTCTAGTGCCACATGATCAATAATAAAGTCAACAGGTATAATACCCATACTGAGATCAAATCCTAAAAAGAGTGGAAAGAAGTGAACCTGTAAATACAACAGGCCATCCTACGAACCTACAGAAGTACCCTCAAATGTTTTCAGCTTGTTTTCTGTGCCGCAACATATCGCCGCCATAACGTAGAGATGGGAGCCCTACCAGTTATAGATGTACGACATCGAATATGGCTGTACATCCCAATTAACACCAACTGTGCCTTTTATACCTAAGAGAAGTTTTACTGCCTTCCTAGCCGTATATTCAATATGACATTTTCAATATGTCCAATTCATTTTCTAGTTTAGATACAACACCAAAGGACTCCAAATAGTACAGTTCAAGATCGTATCCCTGTATTCGATTGACACCAGTGGCACTCATAATATTCGGTTTATTCGTAATTATCAAGACATCTATCCGAATGCTCTATCGCAGCATCGAGTTAAGCACAACGTGATCGAACACAATAGAGCAATATCCGAGTAAGCAATGTTCATTACTCTAGATTTGTCAAAATAAACTAAAGAATCGTCTACAACTAAACTCCACAGCAAGGGTGATAGCACGCCTACTTAGCACTGGCAGTTGTCTTGTCCAGTTACCTTGCATTAAACAACTTTATACGACAGGTCTTTAGATAATTTGGAAACTGGAACTGACCGGGCCCTGCTGAAATGTATTCTATCTTGGTACAATCAAAAGCTCCAACTACCACGATTGCGGAGATATTGCAGTGATATCTGCATCAGTTGTCGAGACAAAGCCCATAAGTTGTTTTACCGAGCTCATTAGATTCTTTTTTCGGGGAGAAATGACAAAATAGGTCTGTAGCCAAAGGAAACAAAAAAAGTATTTGAGCTTTCGAATGAGCTAATCCAAACAGTCGAACTTGATTTATGTGCGTCACTCAACACAGAAAGAGACAACACTGAAATTTACCGCTCCGGCAAGCGAAAATAATTCTTACTCACTACACTCACAATTCAATCAAAAAATTTCGTTAACCAGAATATATTTTGCAGCTAACTAGATTACTGATGTGTATAAAATAGTTCCAACAACCGTGGTGTAAGAAAACTTTAAGTGTTCCAATAATTAATCCGTACCGGCATAGGTTCGTGGTAAATCGGCTGCCCCGCCAGATGCTGTCGAATAATGCTAATAATGGCGTTTTGATTTTGAGATTCAATTGGAAAACCGTACGGATCCTATAACAAGCAAAACATCAGAGAGTCTAGGATTACAAAATGTAATATTGTTTTCATACAGTCTCAATAAAATATCTATCATGTAGACCGCACGAAGAACAAGACAAGAGTCCAAGTGTACATAAATAGAAATATTTTGTCACGAAAGCTACTGTAAAGCGCCTTAAAGTAAAATTTTTGCTTATATCTCAAACTAGCCCCGTATATATGAGTTATGTGGAATTACTCTATAAGATGTGCCACAAAGATGGTTAGAAATCTGAGGCGGTTTTCTCATTCGTAATGTCCAATTGAAACGATCCTAATTTCATTCGACACTGTGTGTAGTCGAATAGATTGTAACCGAATCAATATGCATCAAACAGAAATGATCATTCTCAATCTAAAAACTGACCCAATTTCACCTGTCGATGAAAGAGATCGATTTACACCATAAACTAAACAATTAAAAGAGGTTGAACTAAAACTTTCTGTCATCGATAAAAATTAACTTGGTGTGTGTATCATCAATTTGTCCACAGATCTCCGTGAGCTTTCGAAACATAAATTACATCATGATACAACGTTATTTTACGCAAAAATTTCTGTGTGCGCAACTTCGCTTTCAAATAAGCAAGTTCTAAAAAATGCTCATAAAAATGGCCAAAAAATTTATGCCAAAACTATGTGTCCCATTTTAATCATTTACTGAAGAGAAAAACACAAAATTAAGTCATTTTCGAGATGTCTTATTATGTTACGCAACGCGTTATCGATCCAAGCAACTCGATGTATTTTTATTATAATAAATTTATATAATTATACGACTTATATAAAAATATCTGGAAAAATGAGCAGAATGGATTAATGCAAATTCTGTACAACCTCCGCCAACGAAACGAAACTATGTAAAAGGCGCTATTAGAAACATTTTCGGCGCCATTCCAATATTATTTGCAGGAAATCGAATCAAAATAGACCAAATCGACAATCTCTCGATACACAAGACGATTTGCATATTGAGTTGAATAAAATGAAATGAATAAAATAATGTTAGGACCAAGATAATAACTGTGCGTACATTAGAATGTACCGTTACACGGTGCCACGCCAATTAAATCCCACAGAATACACTCTGCAATAATCCCACTTTGGAGTTCATATGATTTAGCACATTATTGCAGAAACTTGCTGAGCTGAGCTTAGACATCTTATGTAAGTAATGATTTGCTTAAGCGGTTACTGGTTAAAAATCCACTGAATGTCAAGTTAATTCGAATCCATGACCAATCGGAATCTGCGATGACACAATTCCGACTTTAAAAAAGTAGGAATTAATACAGACTAGCAGGTATAAGTAACGCCTGAAGTTAGGCTTATTAAATTTATATTTTTTACTTAACGGTTCAATACAGAACCTTTCTAAAGTACCCTAAAGGGCATGTAAAATCATGCGTTATGTGACATTATCTTGCTACAAGTTAGGTAAACCACCAAACCACTTGAATTTGAAATCTCAAAAAGGAAGCTTCAATTATTTTGGCGACTTTGTGGCCACTACTTTCTGGTTGCCGCATTAAGCACAGATATTAAACAGAATAATTATTATTTTAGAATAACCAAATAATTTTTTTCATTAAAGTAATATGGAACATTCCAACTATCAAACACCATAAATTAATTGAAATTGTAGCTTTACATTAAAAATTAAGTTAAAATATATTAATTTACCAGAAAAGCAATCTGAATCAGGTATAGCCTCGAAACAGTTGTGGCGTACTCGCACTACTTAAACATAAATTCATCTGTCAAACTAAAGTTATTAAACTACTCTTTTAAACAGAAAATACGTAATGTTGGTATTCGTATTTTTGTGTTACTTCTTTCTAGAACTTGAAATTGAGCCAACGTTACTACCTGAGCAACATTTTTTGATTTCGAACCCTTGTACAGTCGTACTGTCGGATACGCTCGAATTTCAGCTTGTTTGCACGCGAAACGATTACGATCACAATCGATCTTTGCAAAAAACACACCCTCGTCTTCAAACACCTAAATATCGTAAAGAGCTAAATACAATATCTAACCAGTCTTGTACGAACACACAGAAAAATTCTGTGTAATGTCTGCTGCAGTTAGTAATAATCAAATATCGATGCAATCCAATTTCCTATAGCTTACACAAATTCTAGATCCGCCCGATTCCATACTAAAAGAACACAATAAAAATCGGCGAAAAAACCACCCGAAATGAAGCACTTCTTATCAAGATAAAATCTACACAATTAAACCAACAGAAGAAACCGACTTGATTATATTCAAAAATTTCAATAACCGATTCTAACAAAATAATTTCTGCTATAACAAAAATATATTTGACTCAGTAAATGTATTTAAATAGATTCAAATCAGCATTATTAGATAATTAATGCTATTCTCCTCGTTGCCAGATTAATACTCCCATATAAATTTAATTCAAGTCAATTTTAATTCTAGTAACCAATTTTATTCTTGACTCTTCAGGAGGAAGAATGCTCAAGTAAACTTAACCTGTGCCCACTAACTATCATATTTTGCGAAACCCGATGTCAAATCCACATCCATTGATATACAAAAATTAAGATAGGAAATTGCGATTATTGCAATCCGACGATTATTAGTTTTGAAATAGGATTCGTCTTCGATTCGAACAAATTCAATAGTAATGTGACTGAATAAAAGGTTTTATACCTTGTAAAAATTTTGATGCGTGCGAACAGAAGATAGTTAACTTTGCTTTAGAGGATAGATTTAGGTAACGGCATTTTTTAAATAACAGAAATAGCATGATTAGTGGGCGCACATTAAGTTTAGAGTGGAATGTAAATTCTGGTTTAGCAAAATTAATTCTGCAGGCATTTGTGTAAGAGTATACTAATTCCCACTAGAATTTTTAAGACGTTATTACCCCCGAAAAGTGGGGGAACTACGGGGGGCCCATGTTCATTCTCAGGGGAAAATTAAAAGTGGGGGATAAATTTTGCTTAAAAATACTATTTCCATATTTTCATTCATTTTTACTACCGTGAATGTATTCTCAAGCTAAAAACGATATTTTAGCATTATAGAAAGTGGTAATTATTGTTTAAAAACAGTTTGCAAACAAAAAAATAAATGTTTAGACATACAAAATTTTTGGAATTAGTTGGACATGGGGGTTTCCGCCGAGCGGGGGAGGAAGCACACGGGGCAAATTTCACGAACATGGGGCAATTTGGAAAGTGGGGGTCCCCCCACTGTGGACAGGCCAGTTTGAGCTTTACCATAGCAGCAGGAAATAAGCCACAAGTAGCAAACCTAGCTTTCCAAACAGGATGTATAGGACCCCTTGTAAACTTTTGTGCTCCCGGTTATTATGCTTTTTAATTTTTACATCCACAGTAAAACCGTAGCCGTTAACTCATCAACTAACAATATTTTTATAAAATTCCATTCCAAAGCTAGAATTTCATAAATTTTGTAGAAACAATGTAGCTTTTAGTGCCAATATTGATAGCGAGGTTTCCGAGGCGTTTATTACATATTCGTTTTATTACATACACGTACATATAGGTGCCGAAGACACAATTTTAGCAATTTGCATATTGGTGCATGCTTCTTTCATAAATTTTGTAGAAACAATGTAGCTTTTAGTGTCAATATTGATAGCGAGGTTTCCGAGGCGTTTTATTACATATCCGTAAATATAGGTGCCGAAGATACAATTTTAACAATTTGCATATTTAGAAACTAATGCAGGAACCGGTACATGGCTCCGGGAAAAATTCCGGCATCCCTGCTTCAGAATTAAAATTTTAAATTCATACCTCTTGACGATATTTTCAGCGAATCATAAAGGTCATATTAACATACTCACGTTTACGTTTTATCACAACATTATGATATAGTGATCAGTTTTAAAAGGCTTATTATAATAATAATCGCCAGTAGAGTAATGATAATAGAGAATAAACCAAAGTAATGACGTAAATTCACATACATACCCTATGACTGCTCAATTCATACTGTAATACTACCCCGTTTGATTACACCTACCTGGGAGACAGCATCAAATGTGGGTGCAAACTGGTGGCAATGTCCACACCATGGCGCAAAGAAATCGACAACCCATGGAGCTGTGTCGCTCAAAACAGTGTTCAAGAATTTGTCTCCAGTTATCGCCTCAACCGAGCTTGGCATCCACTGATATATCCATTGGCGAATGTTGTGCGCGTCGCGAAACCAGCTATTGTAATCTCTAAAACATGGTCATTTTTTATCAGTGCAAAAGTTTCCGAATTTTGAAATTATAAATCAATTCAGGTGGCCAAATTTCTGTTGCATCAAAATATATTATCCTTATTATAAATTATTAGTATATGGACATTATCAATGCATGAAAAATTATTCATTACGCTGAGAACCCAAAAGAGGTTTTATTAAAATTAATCTGTGCTGTTTTATACCGTGTAGAAGTTCAAAATTGAAACATTTTAACAAAAGTAAACTGGCCGCTGATAACAACGTAAGCTGAAACTTTGTCCGAGGGCGATAAAATGGTTATGAATCAATAATTTATATGCCAGTATACTTTTCACTAGAAACCAAAGCTCATGCTGTAAAACCATCTTACCTACGAACAAAGTTTTAACCACAAGTACGACTACTGGATACATAAAGCCTTGCTAAACTCTAATGAATGAGTATGTAAACTAAGCCGAACGGAAGGTTCGCATTAATTTATTAAAAAACATTTCTCGACATTTGTTTCCCTGGCCTGTCCACAGTGGTGATGGGACCCCCACTTTTTAAAATCCCCCCATGTTCGTGATATTTTCCACCATGTCCGTCCCCCCACTCGGCCGAAACCCCCATGTTCAACTAATTCCAAGACTTTTTTATGTCTGAAAATTTATGTTTTTGTTTCCAAATAGTTATTAAACATTAATTAGCACTATTTATAATGCTAAAATGTCGTTTTTAGCTTGAAAATACATTTACAGTAGTAAAAATGCATGAAAATATGGAACTATTTAGTATTTTAAAGCAAAATTCATTCCCCACTTTTAATTTTCCCCCGAGAATGAATTTTGCCCCCGAAGTCCCCCACTTTTCGGAGGGCTATGGACAGGCCTGTTTCTTATGGCAGTATGTTACAAGAGAACCGCTAACGTTTTCTAGCACACAAAAGCATTTTGCCAAAGTATTGCTGATTGATTTACAGCAACGTGGTATCTTTCAGTAGCAATGAACGAAGTAAATCAACTTCGTCAACGAGGAAACGTTAAAACATAACCAAAATCAAATCAAATCCTAACATATGTGAAAATAGACCTGTCAATTTCAAAAAAATAAAGTTACTGATGCTCAACAGAAAATAATTATCATTAGTGAAAATACTTGTAAATACCGGTCGCTAATATTTTGCAAATAACTATTACAGCAAAAAAACATAATAGAATAAAAGTAAAGACTAAATTTAGAAAAACACATAAGTAAATCTGTTGAAATAAATGCATAAAAAACATACGTAAATTTGTTCGAATCCGCTGGAAACAGGCGAATGGTCGGATAGGAATGAATGTTGTTGTCTTGACATAAATTCGACTGCTCGACGCAATCAACACTACCCAGAAATACGCCTTTCACATCGCGCATCATCTGAAATTAGCTACAGCCGCGCACATTTTATGGCAATACGTATCGTAGAATTACAAAAGGTCGCATGAAATTATAACGCAGTTCTGTCAAATAAGCGCAAAATAGCGAAACTATACAGCAAAAAATTTTAATTATTTCAGAATATGCAACTGTTTAAACCCTACACAGTACAGTTTAATAATTTTGCTTTAACGTTGATGTCTAACTATCGTAATTAACGAAAAGCCGTTAAATCAAACGAAGTTTCAGTTAATTTCTCCGAATATACGTCTGACCGTAGCTGCGCGATCCATCTTACACTGCATTGGTGCGCGGAAAACTCAGTAACCACCCACGTAAATTCTTGAAATACACGTCAATGGAGTTACGAGTTTTGCATTCATTTAGACGGTAAAATGAATCTGTTTTGACACTCACCCACGCAGTCCTCCAGTACGTTAAGTTTTAACAGTGTCAATAAAAATTCAACAGTTTTACTGCCACAGTATAACTTCTACGGTGATTTCTAAAATTTTCGCTGTAGCGTAATCTGAGGCTTTAATTAAAGCGCCCATATTCTGTATTTCTATAATTCACGGACGACCGGTATTTCCTGCCGTTCAATTGCAAAAAATTAATCTGTATCTACATAATTTTAATGCTACCCAAGTTTACACATTCAAATGTTCCGTTAGAAAACAGGACAAAACTTAAACAAAATTTTAACTAATATTTGGCTCCAATTTGTAATTGAATATGTAGCAAAATCGCATCGAATCAAAACCTGACTGCACAGTAACTGCACACTATTGAAATTTTATCTTACACCTTGGCCCGATATTTTTCAATATTTTGGTCTGATCTGAAGTTTTGAATAGTGTTCGCCAGTTCATATTTAACAAAAATTGTGCAAAACCGCACCGAACGTTAGGTCAACATATCAGCATGCATTATAACGTACATAATTAAATTAAATTTTATAGTCTCTTATTCAATGATGCAGCATCTGCGACACTCTCATACTACACTTAAATTAGAAATTAGCTGGTACTTTTCCAACGCTATGGCAATAATGGAACAGTTTCGGTAAAGAATGATAGTATTAATCAATCCATAATGGCGCCCTGTCTGACACAACTCTGTGTTTAGTTTATCTAAAAAGACAATACTACACCATACATCATTACAATCAGGGTTTTTAAATTCATGCTATGCTAAAATGTGTTTTTTGAAATTTAGGTGTTGCTTGAAGTTTACCTGTGTTTTTAATTAACCCACAAATACCCAAATACCATGTTTTAACGTTACAGGGAATACAAAGCAATGATATAATGCATATTGCTACCTGGGAGAACTAGAATGTTAGCACTTTCATGATGCAGATGTACCACAGTTATAAAAATGGTCAGTTTATAAGCATCCAGTTAAAAAAATTTGTTTTTGTAGTTTTTAACTGAACAGTTCAGGTATGCTAAATTTTGTGTTTTTGAAATTTCACTGTGTTTTTGCACTAAGAAAAACACAAAAAAGCCTGATTACAATCAAATTTCAGGTACACATGGGTCATTTCACGAAACCATGTCATTTTAGTAGGGGGAGGGCTACATCGGCACTTTTTGGCCCATACCACCAGCCTTTTGGAAGGAAATTTAATGTCGCTCTGAGATGTAGTAATAGCATATCCGACGGTCATAATGAGGTATGGTGTACCTGTGTACCCCTAACATAGGTGGAGCCAGAGGCCTTCAAACCGGGTTAGCCAAATGAAGCCAAAAACACATGTCCCACTATAAACGTTCGCCGTATGGCTAGCACGTGATACATATATGTGTTTTTCATTTCAGTGTGATCGTTTGGTATTTGCTAATTTTTCCGCAAAAACTTGCGAGTAAGCATAGACACTGAAGTCGACGTCAAGCGTCCGAAAATTTTTTTCGCTACATGTAGCCCTCCCCGACCAAGGTTAAATCTGGCAGCTTGCATATACTAGTAAATAACGTCAAAGTGCACTAGCGCCAAAAATTCTATATAACGGCAATCTTAATCAGTACAGGTGTTATTGAAAAAAAGATTATCAGCGTCTGTCCATGTGTTGTTTGATTATGAGGTCGAAGGTCATAAAGTGCCAAAAATGGGGTATGCCAATGTAGCCCCCCACCGACCTGACGAAAATTAAATTTAAAAAAGCCAAATTTAGCATACTGTCTTACAGTAGGCCTGATATAAAAATAGTAACGCCCCACTAGAATCGACCTATGTATTAAAAATTTTTAATGACAATGAAGCCCCTCCACCTAACGTGTAGCCCCCACCCCCGGACCGCATGTATAATAAAAGAAACCGAAGGTGTCAAGAACCATATTAGTATATAAGTTCATCATCATAGCACCATGATATGGGGCCGTGCTGTTAACTGGGTAGCTAGGGAACCCTTCTGCCTGCCGGCACACCTATTCTTCGCATTGTCCTTGGTATAAGCACCTAAATGTAAGCTAATCATAGATCTATTGTGTTTGTTTTACAGCAGCAGTGTGTTAAAATAAATATAGAATCTCTAGAAGTAACCAAAGTTTCACGCAATGTATGTTGTAGGAAGGTGTAGCCCTCATCACCTGAAGTGCAGCCCCCCGCCCTCAGGGTTGCCCCGCCCCGAGCCCCGACGAACACATATCGGGGTGCCAATTTTTACAAGATCTAAGGATCCGCCTGAATTTTTTTGTCGGACATACCCCACTCATGGTTGGTTTGTGAGCATAAAATGGTATCAGTAGATGCTGTCTCTATTGCGCTAAAAAACTTCTAGCGAGTGACTGCTAAATTGGTCGATTTTTAACCATAAAAGGGCCCTAGCTGCACCAATTTTAAATCGCAAGACCTCTAAATGGCTTGACCGTGACCCTTTTGGTCCTACTTGCATACAAACAGACCATGGTTCACATGTCACTGCGTTACCCTACAGAATAATGACTTATTTTGAATTAAAATTTGACCCCCAGGGGTACCCTTTGCGTCCCTGTAGCAGGTTTCAGGTAGCTCGTTTTGCATAGAGACATCGATATTCCAAAAATTCAGGGTTTTTTATGTCGGAAGGGATCTAGACACTGTACATACGAAAACGTTTCATTTTGGCTTCAAAAAGTGGTGTTTCAAAAGTACATGATTTCGTGAAATGACCCACATTAAAATATACATTCTATCTGTGATGAATACCATGCCAATAATTTACTTTAGCGACTTTTCGAAACTCTGGAGCTAGTTGCTGGCACGGTCCGCACCAAGGAGCAAAGAAATCAACAACCCATGTAACATTTTTCGTCCGCTTAAGTACTTCACGTTTGAAAGAACTTGGAGTTAGTACGACCACTGGGGGATTCTTGATGTCCTACAACAATTTATTCAAACATCACTAAATCAATACACAAAATGATCAATCAAAAACAATCAGTATATACAATGAATGGTATGCGACTGTAACAAAAATATTTGAATCAGCGTATAATTTTACATCCGTGTATTTGGCACTGATTTTTAAACTCGAATTCCAAATTTATCCAAAACTCGTATTTTCAAAAATGATTCTTAACATTTTTCTTGGGTCTTAATATTGAATTTTATGGATCAATCAATTGCCTAGTCTGTGTCTACACAACGATTTTCTCTTCAGACTGTTTTCTTTTTCATTTCCCACACTGAAAACCAAATTTAGTTTTTAAAGTAAAAATGTCTTATTTCGGTACAGAAAGAAAGAGTAATACAGCGATAATGTTGAAAACGTTATACGATACACAGCCGGCAGACTATACTCTAGACTGCATGACATAATATTGAATTAAATCATAGAACTCGTACCAGATTTTTAAAGTCAAATGGTATTTATTATTTACTATACCGAAGGACGTGGTGGAATACTTCATGTCGGACCCAATAATCATACTACAATATCCACTTGCCAAGTTTCAGCACAATAAAATAATGTAATGCGCTAGTAAAATTAAAGTGAGCGTACCAACATTCTATTTTGTAGCAACAGATTTTGAATGGAAGATCAACATTATAGAAAACGCGAAGTTTGGGTGCTATTTTTCGTTAGTTGAAACGTGGTCAGATCCGAAACAACAAGTATCAGAAATCCCAACCAATTTGTCCTGTTAATTATCTATACGTGTGCCCAAATAAAATCCTCGTAATTCGAATTCGACCAATAGTCATTATCAAAAAAGATGAAAAAAATGACTTTATTGCAGCGGAAGAACAGTAAATTCTTCAACGGTTTTAAGCTGAATTTAGAAACTTTTTTAAGAAATACCAAAATAGGATGGTTGGAGAGTGCTGTTTAAGTTTACTCACGCATTACCAAGTCCCATAACTGATGTATAATTACAATTTCTTTATAAACATGCATAAAATTAAAAAAAATTATGTGTATCATATTGTAAAAAACTGTCCGAAGACTACGGTCAGCACTCACCTCAATAAATCCAAACAATTCGTCTAACGAGTGAAGGCCCACGAATGAATGAGGTGCTGTACGGTTGTAGAATATTGTTGTGGGATATGACTGGACGCCAGACTGTAAATAAAAATAAAACTGGTGAGAGTAAAACATTGCCCACCAACTAAAATAATGCCCACAACATTCGGACAATTTTTGGTACTGACACAGTTAGATTTGACGAAATATAACTTATGGATGACACTACAGAAACGATGACGATAAATATTTATAAACGACACACCATTTGCAATTATTGTCAATAATGTACCAATAGCAATTTAAGTTTTTTTTTAATTTAAGTGCATCTCTTCCGTTATTTTACGAGTTAAAAGTTATCTAATCTGCTTAATCGCCATTCAACAGACATAACACTAAAGCTATGTACATAGTCCTTATAATAACACTATCCGCAAGATAAAATCTCCGAAGTCAATTTTGGTAACTATTGTTCAGGCTACGAATACGATTTATGTTCTCCTCCGCGTAAATAGTAACAGATATGACAGCTCATGTCAAATAGTTACATAAGGTCATGTCTACAATAGTAACCAATCAAAGGCTTTTACCTTATGGCACATATTTCCATGTATTGTACAATCGATAGAGCCGAATCGGATCGAAGCATCATTATTAATCTTGGCAGCATGACGAAATATTGGCAGTAGCTTCATACAAGGCGGGCACCACTGAAAATATATTTCATTTATAATCATTCAGCAAAAAAGGGTATGACGCTGAATTTCCCAAAGTAACTAGCAGCTTGTATCATCGCCTACATGGTGAATTATACTGAGTGTTGATTACGTAATCCAAATTGATGTACACAGATATATTGAGCGTTAAATTACAAAGTAGGCGATCGAATATCAGTCAAGTTGCTTGAATAGTTGAGAAGATATAACCGATTATTGTGTACACAATATACAAATACATAAAGAATAAATTACACAGTAAATTGAAACTAAAAACCCCATATTGCTCGAGTGGCTAAAGAGATGTTACCAATTTCGTGTGTTGTGGGTTACATGGGACCATTCAAAAACCCCTGTTGACCCAACCCTGTAACACAAATAATGACAATAGCAACACTCCATTTGCTCCTAGATAGAGAATGAATCGCTATACAAAATGAGACCAAGACACTCATATAACAAGAGCGGTTGCGGAGATATTACCATTTTCGTATATCTTTGGTTCCACGGGGATATGGAAAATCCGTTTTTACGCAACCCTGCAGCGTAAACAAAGACAATAGTAGCACGCCATTTGCACCTTGATAGAGAATGAATGGCTCTACAAAAGGAGACCACAAACACAACATAACACGTTGCGGAGATATTATCATTTTTGTGCATCCTAGGCTCATGGAAAAATCTGTTTTGACCCAACGCTACAGCGTAAATAAAATTTGCTTCTAGATAAAAAATAACTCCAACTACAAAATGAGACCAAAAACTACCATATAGCATCAGCGGAGATATTACCATTTACACCCATTTTAGATCGCTCAATTTTGGTCCTGTGGACACGGTAAATACAGAACCTCACATCTACTATTTAGCGACGTGAACAGTATCTACACGTGCTAAAAAACAATCTAGCTGCGCTAGCGAATACTGTCACACTTTTATCTGAGCAAAAAAGCAACTATTGCTTATTACGTAGTACAAATGAAGCTGAATTTCATAAATATTATTGTACGACGGGACACACAAAATATCTACTACAACACCATTTGTTACACATTTATTATACAATAGCATTTTTTAAACGAGTGCTTGAAAATCTATCGTATGCACAGCATTTTACCGCGAGTTTTCTTCACCTCCACATGACAATGTAATAACAAAATTGACAAATAAATATATATTCATCTCTAGGTCAATAATTACAAGAACGAGCAATCACACTAGGATAGAGACAACGTACGGGTGTAAAAAAGTCGACAAACCAGTTCACGCCGGGTTGCGACAACGAACCATCTTGAATCCGCTCCAGGCCATCAGGATTGAGAATAGTTAGCGGACTTCCGACGGCGTCTTTGACAAAAGCTGCAATATCATGCGCATCAGCACGGCCTAAAATTGTACAGTTTAAAATGTCAACAAAGCTGCCATAAACAGTGGTTGTACTATTTCACAAGACTAAACCTAAAACTACATTTAATTTGTTAGCGATAGTGCTTGCTAAAACAGCATAAAAGACCAGCGACCGCGCTCTCCATCCTACGGGTAACCAGTCATTTAACAATACATAAGCCTGAGAAAAAGATACAGTACAAATATTGGTCTCACAATATACTATCAAACTTGAGCGAATGTTGTTGGTTGCTATTTTGCTTGGACATATTACAAAGCAATAACCATTTCGAAATGGTTCCAAAATCAGGGGTTCAGTAGATCTGATTTATACCAACATCCAGGAATAACTCTAACAATATCATAGACACACTTCAACGAACCCTTTTAGCGATTTCTTGTTATTGCATTTCCAGAAGTAACCAAGCCAATAATATTATGTGACCTTTAAGGAGAAACTGGTTTTAGTGAATATTATAACGTTCTCGAATAAAATCAACAGCTCGGAAGACAAAGGTTAGTCCTGCTGGAAATAACTATAAACTGGCCCAATACCACTGCAACTGTGGAGTTACATGTTTAAAACAGATTGCAATATGCCTCAAAAACGCTAGAACAAATTGCTAACGAAAATATACAATCACAGCAACAAAAATATATCCAAATGACCATAGCTTGTTATGATACCGCTACGCACCGTGATGAAATTCATACGCGCCATCCGTTTTAAATACAGCAAACGTTGGAAATTTGCGGACATAATACTGTCGACAAATATTCGAATGCCGACGGCAATCAAATTTTGATACCTGAAGTAAGTATAAGATAAATCAATATAGATGCCGTGTATACCAAATAAATCCAGCAACACAGTCTACCGCCCCTATCAAAGAAAACGCAGTCAAAAACGCGAAGAAGCGTCCGAACGTTGCTAAAAATTTGACGATACGATATTAATGCTATAACAGAAACTACACTTACACAACACAAATTATGCTTAGCGAAATATTGTTTTATAAACATCAATCATTACTTTTAGTAAACAAAAAATCCTAAATTCTGTTTCTTCAAAACGACTAGAGCTTACTGCGTAAACATTTCTGCTCACACCGGAACCAAACCTTATTACAAAATAGCACCAACACCAAATTTTACAAGAAGGTGCATTAAATATTAAATTTCAAACCTCTGCGACTCCTTTAATAAGCGCTGGCAACTTTCGCAGCTGAACATTGCTTTCCGAGGCACTGTTGGTGTTGAAAAATTCAATCAACCATGCTACGTTTTGCCGCTGTTTCTTCGCGTTCGGATCATCGAGTATTTCGACTGGGCGAAGAAACATGGACTGAAAAGAATAATAATAATTAGGCTTGCCGTTTTGACTGACACAACAGCAAAAAATATACAAAAATAGGATACCCATAGTAGCAGCTAATAATTCGCACGCAATAATTCTGCGAGTCCTGAGTTTGTATATACACAATTTCTTTTATTTAACAAAAATAAGTTATTACTGTACAGCTAAAGAAATTCTAAATTTTGTATGCGCAATGAAATTGGAGATAGGTATCCTGATTTCTGCAATATTCGGAAGGAGTTGTGATTGATGCCCTGACAATTTCGGTAGTCACTAGACATAAAGACGGGACCACCTGATTTGTGCACCTGCTAAAATCCCTGGACAGTAAAAACGCCTCAAAATGACAAAACTTAAACAAATTTTCACAAAAAATCCGTTCTCTACTAAAAGATCGCATTAAATTAATTAAAATTCGTTAGAAAAAATTCTTGTCACCAATAGAATCATTTTGCGCCGTTCCGGGAGGCTATTTATTTAATATTTTAGTTTTTTCCATTGAAAAACATTGAATTTAGAAAATTTTATATTTCTAAGACCAAGCTCACCCATAGCTTCTAGTTCATGTCCATTTGGAAAATCCAGCACCTCCAGTTCCGAGCTTAGGGGGCATGCGGTTCACACCGCTTGGCTAAATCAGAAGAAACAGAATTTGATTTTCTGTTTACTAAAAGTAAATATTTTATAAAACAATATTTCGCAAGCATAGATTGTGTGTGTAAGTGTAGTTCTGTATAGCATTAATATCGTATCGCAAATTTTAGCAACGCGGACGCTCTCGGGACTGCGCTTGATAGGGCGGACCTGATGTACACGCACTTATGACTTACTCTCAGGATCAAAAGAGCCGCGGCACGAATATTGGACAGATAGCCGCAAATTCCAACGTGCTGTATTAAAACGGAGGCGCGATGAATCATCACGGGCGAAGCGATCATAACAAGCTATGGCTTTGTTGCTGTGATTGTATATTTTCGTTAGCAATTTGTTCTAGCGTTTTTGAGGCATATTGCAATCTGTTTTAAACATGTAACTCCACAGTTGCAGTGGTATTGGGCCAGTTTATAGTTATTTCCAGCAGGACTAACCTTTGTCTTCCGAGCTGTTGATTTTATTCGAGGGCCTTAGTAATATTCATGAAAACCAGTTTCTCCTTAAAGGTCACATAATATTATTGGCTTGGTTACTTCTGGTAATGCAATAACAAGAAATCGCTAAAAGGGTTCGTTGAAGTGTGTCTATGATATTGTTAGAGTTATTCCTGGATGTTGGTATAAATCAGATCTACTGAACCCCTGATTTTTGGAACCATTTCGAAATGGTTATTGCTTTGTAATATGTCCAAGCAAAATAGCAACCAAAGACATTTTTTAAACTTTGATAGTATATTGTGAGACCAATATTTGTACTGTATCTTTTTTGAGGCTTATGTATTGTTAAATGACTGGTTACCCGTAGGATGGAGAGCGCGGTCGCTGGTCTTTTATGCTGTTTTAGCAAGCACTATCGCGAACAAAATAAATGTAGTTTTAGGTTTAGTCTTGTGAAATAGTAAAACCACAGGTTATGGCAGCTTTGTTTACATTTTTAAATGTACAATTTTAGGCCGTGCTGATGCGCACTATATTGCAGCTTTTGTCAAAGACGCCGTCGGAAGTCCGCTAATGATTCTTGATCCTAATGGCCTGGAGCGGATTCAAGATGGTTCGTTGTTCGCTACCCGGCGCTAACTGGTTTGTTGACTTTTTCACCCCGTACGTTGTCTCTATCCTAGTGTGATTGCTCGTTCTTGTAATTATTGACCTAGAGATGAATATATATTTATTTGTCAATTTTGTTATTACATTGTCATGTGGAGGTGAAGAAAACTCGCGGTAAAATGCTGTGCATACGATAGATTTTCAAGCACTCGTTTAAAAAATGCTATTGTATAATAAATGTGAAACAAATGGTGTTGTAGTAGATATTTTGTGTGTCCCGTCGTACAATAATATTTATGAAATTCAGCTTCGATTTGTACTACGTAATAAGCAATAGTTGCTTTTTTGCTCAGATAAAAGTGTGACAGTATTCGCTAGCGCAGCTAGATTGTTTTTTAGCACGTGTAGATACTGTTCACGTCGCTAAATAGTAGATGTGAGGTTCTGTATTTACCGTGTCCACAGGACCAAAATTGAGCGATCTAAATGGGTGTAAATGGTAATATCTCCGCTGATGCTATATGGTAGTTTTTGGTCTAATTTGGTAGTTGGAGTTATTTTTTATCTAGAAGCAAATTTTATTTACGCTGTAGCGTTGGGTCAAAACAGATTTTTCCATGAGCCTAGGTATGCACAAAAATGATAATATCTCCGCAACGTGTTATGTTGTGTTTGTGGTCTCCTTTTGGTAAGAGCTATTTGATTCTCTATCAAGGTGCAAATGGCGTGCTACTATCGCTTTGTTTACGCTGCAGGGTTGCGTAAAAAATGATTTTCTTTTCATATCCCCGTGGAACCAAAGATATACGAAAATGGTCATATCTCTGAAACTGCTCCTGTTATATGAGTGTCTTGGTCTCATTTTGTATAGCGATTCATTCTCTATCTAGGAGCAAATGGAGTGTTGCTATTGTCATTATTTGTGTTACAGGGTTGGGTCAACAGGGGCTTTTTGAATGGTCCCATGTAACCCACAACACACGAAATTGGTAACATCTCTTTAGCGATCTTCCAGCAATATGGGGTTTTTAGTTTCAATTTACTGTGTAATTTATTCTTTATGTATTTGTATATTGTGTACACAATAAGCGGTTATATCTTCTCAACTATTCAAGCAACTTGACTGATATTCGATCGCCTACTTTGTAATTTAACGCTCTATATATCTGTGTACATCATCGGGATCATGAATCAACATTATATAATTCACCATGTAGGCGATGATACAAGCTGCTCAGTTACTTTGGGAAATTCAGCGTCATACCCTTTTTTGCTGAATGATTATAAATGAAATATATTTTCAGTGGTGCCCGCCTTGTATGAAGCTACTGCCAATATTTCGTCATGCTGCCAAGATTAATAATGATGCTTCCATCCGATTCGGCTCTATCGATTGTACAATACATGGAAATATGTGCCATAAGGTAAAAGCCTTTGATTGGTTACTATTGTAGACATGACCTTATGTAACTATTTGACATGAGCTGTCATATCTGTTACTATTTACGCGGAGGAGAACATAAATCGTATTGGTAGCCTGAACAATCGTTACCAAAATTGACTTCGGAGATTTTATCTTGCGGATAGTGTGAGTATAAGGACTATGTACATAGCTTTAGTGTTATGTCTGTTGAATGGCGATTAAGCAGATTAGATAACTTTTAACTCGTAAAATAACGGAAGAGATGCACTTAAATTAAAAAAAAACTTAAATTGCTATTGGTACATTATTGACAATAATTGCAAATGGTGTGTCGTTTATAAATATTTATCGTCATCGTTTCTGTAGTGTCATCCATAAGTTATATTTCGTCAAATCTAACTGTGTCAGTACCAAAAATTGTCCGAATGTTGTGGGCATTATTTTAGTTGGTGGGCAATGTTTTACTCTCACCAGTTTTATTTTTATTTACAGTCTGGCGTCCAGTCATATCCCACAACAATATTCTACAACCGTACAGCACCTCATTCATTCGTGGGCCTTCACTCGTTAGACGAATTGTTTGGATTTATTGAGGTGAGTGCTGACCGTAGTCTTCGGACAGTTTTTTACAATATGATACACATAATTTTTTTAATTTTATGCATGTTTATAAAGAAATTGTAATTATACATCAGTTATGGGACTTGGTAATGCGTGAGTAAACTTAAACAGCACTCTCCAACCATCCTATTTTGGTATTTCTTAAAAAAGTTTCTAAATTCAGCTTAAAACCGTTGAAGAATTTACTGTTCTTCCGCTGCAATAAAGTCATTTTTTTCATCTTTTTTGATAATGACTATTGGTCGAATTCGAATTACGAGGATTTTATTTGGGCACACGTATAGATAATTAACAGGACAAATTGGTTGGGATTTCTGATACTTGTTGTTTCGGATCTGACCACGTTTCAACTAACGAAAAATAGCACCCAAACTTCGCGTTTTCTATAATGTTGATCTTCCATTCAAAATCTGTTGCTACAAAATAGAATGTTGGTACGCTCACTTTAATTTTACTAGCGCATTACATTATTTTATTGTGCTGAAACTTGGCAAGTGGATATTGTAGTATGATTATTGGGTCCGACATGAAGTATTCCACCACGTCCTTCGGTATAGTAAATAATAAATACCATTTGACTTTAAAAATCTGGTACGAGTTCTATGATTTAATTCAATATTATGTCATGCAGTCTAAATATAGTCTGCCGGCTGTGTATCGTATAACGTTTTCAACATTATCGCTGTATTACTCTTTCTTTCTGTACCGAAATAAGACATTTTTACTTTAAAACTAAATTTGGTTTTCAGTGTGGGGAACTAAAGACAACCAAGAGATGTTGTGTAGACACAGACTAGGCAATTGATTGATCCATAAAATCAGGCACATTAATACCCAGAATGTTAAGAATCATTTTTGAAAATACGAGTTTTTCGGAATAAATTTTGCAATCCAATTTTAAAATTCAGTGCGAATACACGGATGTAAAATTATACGCTGATTCAAATATTTTTGTTACAGTCGCATACCATTCATTGTATATACTGATTGTTTTTGATTGATCATTTTGTGTATTGATTTAGTGATGTTTGAATAAATTGTTGTAGGACATCAAGAATCCCCCAGGCGGTCGTACTAACTCCAAGTTCTTTCAAACGTGAAGTACTTAAGCGGACGAAAAATGTTACATGGGTTGTTGATTTCTTTGCTCCTTGGTGCGGACCGTGCCAGCAACTAGCTCCAGAGTTTCGAAAAGTCGCTAAAGTAAATTATTGGCATGGTATTCATCACAGATAGAATGTATATTTTATATATTGGGTCATATTTCACGAAACCATGTACTTTTGAAACACAACTTTTTGAAGTCACAATGAAACGTTGTCGTATGTACAGTGTCTAGACCCCTTCCGGCATAAGAAACCCTGAATTTTTCGAATACCGATGTCTCTATGCAAAACGAGCTACCTGAAACCTGATAAAGGGGTCGAAGAGGGTACCCCTGGGGGCACATTTTAATCCGAAATAAGTCATTATTCTGTAGGGTAACGCAGTGACATGTGAACCATGGTCTGTTTGTATGCAAGTCGGACCAAAAGGGTCATGGTCAAGCCATTTGGAGGACTTGCGACCTAAAATTGGTGCAGCTAGGGCCATTTTATATTTAAAAATCGACCAATTTAGAACAAGCCTGTCGCAGAAGTTTTTCTAGCGCAACGGAGACAGCATCTACTGATACCATTTTATGATCACAAACCAACCATGATTGGGGATGTTCCACAAAAAATTTCAGGCAGATCCTTGTAAAAATTGGCACCCCGGTATGTGTTAGACAGGGGGCTACACCTGAGGTCGGGGGGCTACACCTTCCTACAACATAAATTGCGTGAAACTTTGGATACTTCTAGAGATTCTAGATTTATTTTAACAAGCTGCTGCTGTAAAACAAACACAATTGATGTATGATTAGCTTACATTTAGGTGATGATACCAACAAAAGTGCGAAGACTAGATGTGCGGGCAGGCAGAAGGATTCCCTAGCTACCCAGTTAACAGCACAGTCCCATATCATAGTGCAATGATGATGAAGTTATATACTAATGTGGTTCTTGGAACCTTCGGTTTCTTTTATTATACATGCGATCGGGGGGTACACGTCAGGTTGGAGGCTACATTTTCATTAAAAATTTTTAATGCACGGGTCGATTCAGGTGGGCCTTTACTATGTTTATATCTGGCGTATTGTAAGACTATGCTAAATTTGGCTTTTTTAAATTTCATTTTCGTAAGGTCGGGGGGCTACATTTTGCATTCCCCATTTTTGGCACTTTATGACCTTCGACCTCATAATCAAACAACACATGGACAAGATTCTGATATTCTTTTTCTTTCAATAACACCTGTACTGATTACGATTACCGTTATATAGAATTTTTTCGCTAGTGCACTTTGACGTTATTTACCAGCGTATGCAAACTGCCAGATTTGACCTTGGTCGGGGGGGGGGCTACATGTCACGAAAAAAATTTTTCGGACGCTTGACGTCGACTTCAGTGTCTATGCTTACTCGCAAGTTTTTGCGGAAAAATTAGCAAATACCAAACGATCACACTGAAATGAAAAACACATATATGTATCACGTGCTAGCCATACGGCGAACGTTTATAGTGGGACATGTGTTTTTGGCTTCATTTGGCTAACCCGGTTTGAAGGCCTCTGGCTCCACCTATGTTAGGGGTACACAGGTACACCATACCTCATTATGACCGTCGGATATGCTATTACTACATCTCAGAGCGACATTAAATTTCCTTCCAAAAGGCTGGTGGTATGGGCCAAAAAGTGCCGATGTAGCCCTCCCCCTACTAAAATGACATGGTTTCGTGAAATGACCCACGTGTACCTGAAATTTGATTGTAATCAGGCTTTTTTGTGTTTTTCTTAGTGCAAAAACACAGTGAAATTTCAAAAACACAAAATTTAGCATACCTGAACTGTTCAGTTAAAAACTACAAAAACAAATTTTTTTAACTGGATGCTTATAAACTGACCATTTTTATAACTGTGGTACATCTGCATCATGAAAGTGCTAACATTCTAGTTCTCCCAGGTAGCAATATGCATTATATCATTGCTTTGTATTCCCTGTAACGTTAAAACATGGTATTTGGGTATTTGTGGGTTAATTAAAAACACAGGTAAACTTCAAGCAACACCTAAATTTCAAAAAACACACATTTTAGCATAGCATGAATTTAAAAACCCTGATTGTAATGATGTATGGTGTAGTATTGTCTTTTTAGATAAACTAAACACAGAGTTGTGTCAGACAGGGCGCCATTATGGATTGATTAATACTATCATTCTTTACCGAAACTGTTCCATTATTGCCATAGCGTTGGAAAAGTACCAGCTAATTTCTAATTTAAGTGTAGTATGAGAGTGTCGCAGATGCTGCATCATTGAATAAGAGACTATAAAATTTAATTTAATTATGTACGTTATAATGCATGCTGATATGTTGACCTAACGTTCGGTGCGGTTTTGCACAATTTTTGTTAAATATGAACTGGCGAACACTATTCAAAACTTCAGATCAGACCAAAATATTGAAAAATATCGGGCCAAGGTGTAAGATAAAATTTCAATAGTGTGCAGTTACTGTGCAGTCAGGTTTTGATTCGGTGCGATTTTGCTACATATTCAATTACAAATTGGAGCCAAATATTAGTTAAAATTTTGTTTAAGTTTTGTCCTGTTTTCTAACGGAACATTTGAATGTGTAAACTTGGGTAGCATTAAAATTATGTAGATACAGATTAATTTTTTGCAATTGAACGGCAGGAAATACCGGTCGTCCGTGAATTATAGAAATACAGAATATGGGCGCTTTAATTAAAGCCTCAGATTACGCTACAGCGAAAATTTTAGAAATCACCGTAGAAGTTATACTGTGGCAGTAAAACTGTTGAATTTTTATTGACACTGTTAAAACTTAACGTACTGGAGGACTGCGTGGGTGAGTGTCAAAACAGATTCATTTTACCGTCTAAATGAATGCAAAACTCGTAACTCCATTGACGTGTATTTCAAGAATTTACGTGGGTGGTTACTGAGTTTTCCGCGCACCAGTGCAGTGTAAGATGGATCGCGCAGCTACGGTCAGACGTATATTCGGAGAAATTAACTGAGTCTTGTTTGATTTAACGGCTTTTCGTTAATTACGATAGTTAGACATCAACATTTAAACAAAATTATTAAACTGTACTGTGTAGGGTTTAACAGTTGCATATTCTGAAATAATTAAAATTTTTTGCTGTATAGTTTCGCTATTTTGCGCTTATTTGACAGAACTGCGTTATAATTTCATGCGACCTTTTGTAATTCTACGATACGTATTGCCATAAAATGTGCGCGGCTGTAGCTAATTTCAGATGATGCGCGATGTGAAAGGCGTATTTCTGGGTAGTGTTGATTGCGTCGAGCAGTCGAATTTATGTCAAGACAATAACATTCATTCCTATCCGACCATTCGCCTGTTTCCAGCGGATTCGAACAAATTTACGTATTTTTTTTATTAATTTATTTAAACATATTTATTTATTTTTTTTTATAAATTTAGTTTTTATTTTTTTTATATTATTTTTTTTTGTTTTAATTTTTTTTTGAAAAATATTAGCGACCGGTATTTACAAGTATTTTCACTAATGATAATTATTTTCTGTTGAGCATCAGTAACTTTATTTTTTTGAAATTGACAGGTCTATTTTCACATATGTTAGGATTTGATTTGATTTTGGTTATGTTTTAACGTTTCCTCGTTGACGAAGTTGATTTACTTCGTTCATTGCTACTGAAAGATACCACGTTGCTGTAAATCAATCAGCAATACTTTGGCAAAATGCTTTTGTGTGCTAGAAAACGTTAGCGGTTCTCTTGTAACATACTGCCATAAGAAACAGGCCTGTCCATTAGCCCTCCGAAAAGTGGGGGACTTCGGCGGGCGAGATTCATTCTCGGTGGAAAATTAAAATTGGGGAATGAATTTTGCTTTAAAATACTAAATAGTTCCATATTTTCATGCATTTTTACTACTGTAAATGTATTTTCAAGCTGAAGACAACATATTCAGCATTATAAATAGTGCTAATTAATGTTTAATAACTATTTGGAAACAAAAACATAAATTTTCAGACATAAAAAAGTCTTGGAATTAGTTGAAACATGGGGGTTTCGGCCGAGTGGGGGGACGGACATGGTGGGAAATTATTCACGAACATGGGGGGGATTTTAA
Organism: Trileptium ribeirensis; assembly: GCA_030248225.1. NCBI lineage: Eukaryota > Metazoa > Nematoda > Enoplea > Enoplida > Thoracostomopsidae > Trileptium > Trileptium ribeirensis. Next base: position 31,218 of record JASANE010003573.1, read on the forward strand.
AAAGTGGGGGTCCCATCACCACTGTGGACAGGCCAGGGAAACAAATGTCGAGAAATGTTTTTTAATAAATTAATGCGAACCTTCCGTTCGGCTTAGTTTACATACTCATTCATTAGAGTTTAGCAAGGCTTTATGTATCCAGTAGTCGTACTTGTGGTTAAAACTTTGTTCGTAGGTAAGATGGTTTTACAGCATGAGCTTTGGTTTCTAGTGAAAAGTATACTGGCATATAAATTATTGATTCATAACCATTTTATCGCCCTCGGACAAAGTTTCAGCTTACGTTGTTATCAGCGGCCAGTTTACTTTTGTTAAAATGTTTCAATTTTGAACTTCTACACGGTATAAAACAGCACAGATTAATTTTAATAAAACCTCTTTTGGGTTCTCAGCGTAATGAATAATTTTTCATGCATTGATAATGTCCATATACTAATAATTTATAATAAGGATAATATATTTTGATGCAACAGAAATTTGGCCACCTGAATTGATTTATAATTTCAAAATTTGGAAACTTTTGCACTGATAAAAAAATGACCATGTTTTAGAGATTACAATAGCTGGTTTCGCGACGCGCACAACATTCGCCAATGGATATATCAGTGGATGCCAAGCTCGGTTGAGGCGATAACTGGAGACAAATTCTTGAACACTGTTTTGAGCGACACAGCTCCATGGGTTGTCGATTTCTTTGCGCCATGGCGTGGACATTGCCACCAGTTTGCACCCACATTTGATGCTGTCTCCCAGGTAGGTGTTAAATTCAAACGGGGTAGTATTAGAGTATGAATTGAGCAGTCATAGCAGTATGTATGTGAATTTAACGTCATTACTTTTCTGTTTATTCTCGATGATCATTACTCTACTGGCGATTATTATTATAATAAGCCTTTTAAAACTGATCACTATATCATAATGTTGTGATAAAACGTAAACGTGAGTATGTTAATATGACCTTTATGATTCGCTTGGAAATATCGTCAAGAGGTATGAATAAATTAAAATTTTAATTCTGATAGCAACGAATGCCTGTATTTTTGCCCGTAAGCCATGTACCGGTTCTCCTGAATTAAGTCTTTTAAAATATGCAAATTGTTAAAATTGTATCTTCGGCACCTATATTTACCGATATGTAATAAAACGCCTCGGAAACCTCGCTATTAATATTGACACTAAAAGCTACATTGTTTCTCGATAATTTATGTAAGCAGCATTATGCAATACGCGCTATAATCGCTGAAATTGTCCCTTCGGCACCTATATGTACGTGTATGTAATAAAACGAATATGTAACAAACGCCTCGGAACCTCGCTATCAATATTGGCACTAAAAGCTACATTGTTCTAATAAAATTTATGAAATTCTAGCTTTGGAATGGAATTTTATAAAAATATTGTTAGTTGATGAGTTAACGGCTACGGTTTTACTGTGGATGTAAAAATTAAAAAGCATAATAACCGGGAGCACAAAGTTTACAGGGGGTCCTATACATCCTGTTTGGGAAGCTAGGTTTGCTACTTGTGGCTTATTTCCTGCTGCTATGGTAAAGCTCAAACTGGCCTGTCCACAGTGGGGGGACCCCCACTTTCCAAATTGCCCCATGTTTGTGAAATTTGCCCCGTGTGCTTCCTCCCCTGTCTGGGCGGAAACCCCCATGTCCAACTAATTCCAAGATTTTTGTATGTTTTAAACATTTAATTTTTTGTTTGCAAGTTGTTTTTAAACAATAATTACCACTTTCTATAATGCTAAAATATCGTTTTTAGCTTGAGAATACATTCACGGAAGAAAAAATGAATGAAAATATGGAAATAGAATCTCTCAGCAAAATTTATCCCCCACTTTTAATTTATTTTTGACAATGAACATGGGCCCCCGTAGTTCCCCCCACTCTTCGGGGTAATAACGTCTAAAAAATTCTAGTGGGAATTAGTATACTCTTGCACAAATGCCTGCAGAATTAATTTTGCTAAACCAGAATTTACATTCCACTCTAAACTGGTCACGTGCGCCCACTAATCATGCTATTTCTGTTATTTAAAAAATGCCGTTACTTGGAAATTAATCCTCTCCAGAAAAGTTAACTATCTTCTGTTTTCTTTATGCATCAAAATTTTTACAAGGTATAAAACCTTTTATTCAGTCACATTACTATTGAATTTGTTCGAATCGAAGACGAATCCTATTTCAAAACTAATAATCGTCGGATTGCAATAATCGCAATTTCCTATCTTAATTTTTGTATATCAATGGATGTGGATTTGACATCGGGTTTCGCAAAATATGATAGTTAGTGGGCACAGGTTAAGTTTACTTGAGCATTCTTCCTCCTGAAGAGTCAAGAATAAAATTGGTTACTAGAATTAAAATTGACTTGAATTAAATTTATATGGGAGTATTAATCTGGCAACGAGGAGAATAGCATTAATTATCTAATAATGCTGATTTGAATCTATTTAAATACATTTACTGAGTCAAATATATTTTTGTTATAGCAGAAATTATTTTGTTAGAATCGGTTATTGAAATTTTTGAATATAATCAAGTCGGTTTCTTCTGTTGGTTTAATTGTGTAGATTTTATCTTGATAAGAAGTGCTTCATTTCGGGTGGTTTTTTCGCTGATTTTTATTGTGTTCTTTTAGTATGGAATCGGGCGGATCTAGAATTTGTGTAAGCTATAGGAAATTGGATTGCATCGATATTTGATTATTACTAACTGCAGCAGACATTACACAGAATTTTTCTGTGTGTTCGTACAAGACTGGTTAGATATTGTATTTAGCTCTTTACGATATTTAGGTGTTTGAAGACGAGGTGTGTTTTTTGCAAAGATCGATTGTGATCGTAATCGTTTCGCGTGCAAACAAGCTGAAATTCGAGCGTATCCGACAGTACGACTGTACAAGGGTTCGAAATCAAAAAATGTTGCTCAGGTAGTAACGTTGGCTCAATTTCAAGTTCTAGAAAGAAGTAACACAAAAATACGAATACCAACATTACGTATTTTCTGTTTAAAAGAGTAGTTTAATAACTTTAGTTTGACAGATGAATTTATGTTTAAGTAGTGCGAGTACGCCACAACTGTTTCGAGGCTATACCTGATTCAGATTGCTTTTCTGGTAAATTAATATATTTTAACTTAATTTTTAATGTAAAGCTACAATTTCAATTAATTTATGGTGTTTGATAGTTGGAATGTTCCATATTACTTTAATGAAAAAAATTATTTGGTTATTCTAAAATAATAATTATTCTGTTTAATATCTGTGCTTAATGCGGCAACCAGAAAGTAGTGGCCACAAAGTCGCCAAAATAATTGAAGCTTCCTTTTGAGATTTCAAATTCAAGTGGTTTGGTGGTTTACCTAACTTGTAGCAAGATAATGTCACATAACGCATGATTTTACATGCCCTTTAGGGTACTTTAGAAAGGTTCTGTATTGAACCGTTAAGTAAAAAATATAAATTTAATAAGCCTAACTTCAGGCGTTACTTATACCTGCTAGTCTGTATTAATTCCTACTTTTTTAAAGTCGGAATTGTGTCATCGCAGATTCCGATTGGTCATGGATTCGAATTAACTTGACATTCAGTGGATTTTTAACCAGTAACCGCTTAAGCAAATCATTACTTACATAAGATGTCTAAGCTCAGCTCAGCAAGTTTCTGCAATAATGCTAAATCATATGAACTCCAAAGTGGGATTATTGCAGAGTGTATTCTGTGGGATTTAATTGGCGTGGCACCGTGTAACGGTACATTCTAATGTACGCACAGTTATTATCTTGGTCCTAACATTATTTTATTCATTTCATTTTATTCAACTCCACTAGTTCGTTCTTGTGTATCGAGAGATTGTCGATTTGGTCTATTTTGATTCGATTTCCTGCAAATAATATTGGAATGGCGCCGAAAATGTTTCTAATAGCGCCTTTTACATAGTTTCGTTTTGTTGGCGGAGGTTGTACAGAATTTGCATTAATCCATTCTGCTCATTTTTCCAGATATTTTTATATAAGTCGTATAATTATATAAATTTATTATAATAAAAATACATCGAGTTGCTTGGATCGATAACGCGTTGCGTAACATAATAAGACATCTCGAAAATGACTTAATTTTGTGTTTTTCTCTTCAGTAAATGATTAAAATGGGACACATAGTTTTGGCATAAATTTTTTGGCCATTTTTATGAGCATTTTTTAGAACTTGCTTATTTGAAAGCGAAGTTGCGCACACAGAAATTTTTGCGGAAAAAAACGTTGTATCATGATGTAATTTATGTTTCGAAAGCTCACGGAGATCTGTGGACAAATTGATGATACACACACCAAGTTAATTTTTATCGATGACAGAAAGTTTTAGTTCAACCTCTTTTAATTGTTTAGTTT
>JASANE010003577.1:0-72940 GCA_030248225.1 Trileptium ribeirensis
TATGTAACGTCTTGGTTCAGTTCGTGTCCTTATTCTTTGTGATCGTGTGGCACAGTGGTCAGTAGTGCAGCCCTCATAATCCTGAGGCTGCTTGATAGAGCCCTGCTGTGCGCATAATCTCCTTGGGTAGGAGACAAATGCGACGTTGCTTCATGTTACTCACTTGTAAAATGGGTACGATCTTCATCGGAAGGTAACAGAGTTTCCGTGTGATAACTGACATCCCTTCACAGCTAGTTTTTCAACAACTGTAGTTGCCATTACTCGAAACGGGGGATCAGCACTCGCACCATAAGTATAAGTTAGGGACCTTTAATAACTTTACAATAGTTAAAACCTATATTTGAAGCTCATTGAAATTTCTATTACGCCCTTAACTACAAGATTTAATATACAACATTCACACTAAATCTTTAGAAGGATAGTAGTTGGTGGTTTATGGAGACATACATTATATCGAAATTTTAAACATCAGGCAAGGAGCCGATATGTCCTGGTTTTTGACTATTTCTTCTTGCACGTGTGACTGGCTGGACATCAAAAACAGAATCCCCACATTTATTATTATTTTATAAAGAGTTTATCCTGAAAATCCAATGTTTTTAGCAATATTAGCATTATGCATGTTGTATCTACAAATAAGTGCGGTAAATAAAAGTGGTACGTATGGCGTCGCTGTTAATTCTATGGGTCCCGTTTGTGATAGCATCCATAGGATTTTGACACTATCCTATTCAAGCCTTACCGCTTACTTGTTCAATTAATCTTATCCAAAGTTATTTTATGTAGAAAATATATATGCTGTATGAATAATTTCAACAACTGTTGCTTATCACCATATTTGAACGCAATCTTTAGTCTCATTTGGTAGAATGTTAACTAAGGTAAATGTCTTAGTGCTTCAATAGCGAAAAGAATCTAGATGTGTTTGTTTCACACTAACGTTGTAGTGCACAAGCGTCATTTTAAATAGACTTGCGTTGTTTTACATTTTTTATTAAAAATTTTTAAGCCTGCATATTGGAAATTAATTTTTGTTTTTCTTTCTTTAAAAGCGTGTTGCGGTGGAAGCTTACGATTCTGTCGCTAGACGTTTAACCTCCAACCAGCGACGTACCGTAGAGGGGGAATGGTATTTCCAAGGTGCAACACAGCTTAACTATACTGGATCCAGATAAACATGATTATACTTCGCGTTTCTGTCATCTCTCACGGGGGCCAAGCGTGGTTGCATGGTGTGCATGGTTCGTTGGGTTCTGTCCAAGGCTCCACCTGCTTCCAACTCACTTTATCCGTATAATATTAATCATAGTTGTTGGGACTTGGTTCCTTACTGATGCATATGTAATACAATGTGTGTATATTTCCAGACCCAAATCATGAGTCGTTAGATACTAGACGACTAGCTGTGCTTGTGTTAAGCTAATGGAAGTTCGTGTTTGAAGCTTCGACATTATTCAAACGAAATAGTTTTGAATGTATTTAGCAAAAAATATTACAAGTGTATGTTTATTGTTATTACAATAATATTATATTTATAATAGTATAATATATATATATATATATACATATATATATATATATATATATATATATATATATATATATATATATATATATATAATTATATATAATATATGTATATGTATATATACATACATATACATATATATATACATATATATACATATATATATGGTAACGCTACCATATATCGTTATACTATAAGTTCAAGTCAATCTGTGGTGCGTAACGTTATATACTTAAAATGAATAGTTTACTACCCCAGCGTTCGTGGGACGGTAATCGGCCCGATTTTTCTTAGCCCTAGTATATGGCTCATAACAGGACCTTAGTTTAGCCCTAGTATATCGAGAACGGAACAACCTGCATAACTTATGCCTTCAGCTTGGCAGATTCATAATAATTTTTGTTACTCATTTAACGTCGTATGAATGCGTAGCAAATAGTTTATGCTTTAAAAAGAACGAAGCAGACTATTATTGTGCCAACCACAATGAGTGGGATCAAAAATAAATGTTAGAGAAGTACCCGAATGTAGAGCGAGGGTTAGTTGTAGGCTTCGAGAATCAACAGCTGTTTGGCGGACGCTCAAGGGCTGGCATACTCGTTTATCAGGATCGAAGCTTGCGCCCCTGTTTAAACACCTCTAGAACGGAATCAATAGTACACAACTATGTACAGATCTTACGCTCCTGTGGTATATTTTGTCGTCGTGTTCTAATAATGATTTTTAATCAACTTTGGCAACGGTTAAAAGCTGTCCGGTTGGCTGATCAGTCTCACCGTAGCTATAGGATTGACCGTTTCAAAGAACACTGCTGTCGCTTTACTGTAAAAATTGGTGAAAAACAATATTAAAAATTTGGGTTAGTTAATTTTTTGTATCGAAGATCCATAACTCATAGGTGTCGATGGGGGTAAGGGAGTTACCCCTCAAAACATTGAACCCACCAAGCCGCATTGACCACCTGAAGGCTCCACACTCCCTTCCTAGAACCGGACCTAACTCCCCCCGAGAGGATCGCCTACACCAGTTACCCCAGTAATCCGACGACCGTACGTCACCTATGCCATAATTTTGCTATTTTTTTGTAAGTACTGCAAGTTTGAAAAACATTTGCTTAAAAAATCTGATTATAAAACTTTTTGACTATTAAATATGCACATTTTTGAAACTGCATTAAAAACAATTTTCAAACACATTAAAATTTTTTAATAAATTTGTATTATTACGAATGTACTTTACAGTAATTTTCCTAGTAAACTTTAGCTTTTAATACATTTTTAGGCACATTAGCATTTTGTATGAGTAAATATTTTCTGGGTATTGTGATTGTATTATTCTTTCGATCGATAATTTTATTGTGTTGAGTTTATATCTACAAATTCTGACACATTTTCCTTGTTGAATTTTACATTTTTGTTTAGTATGATTTTTGTTTTGAATGTTTGTATTGCATATTTGCTAATTTTATACAATGGCTACCGCTACAGTTTTTTCATTTTTCTAACGTTGTCTCGCTGTTGACTACTTATCCTGGTGCTCTAAAGATTTATTAAAGGTATTATGGTCTTTTGGCTCCCGTTTATTTATCACCTACAATACGACACGTCCACAGAGGATACACATAAAGTCACATTTCGTGGACTATATCCTCAACAAGTTGGCCCAGTATTAAAACGTTTCTGGATCTTTAGTCTTTAGTTCTGCATCTATAAATAAACACTGTTATTTAGAAATAATTATTCGCTGTATTTGAAATCTTGGCCCAAAACTGTAATCCAACTATCTAAATTTTCAATCAAAATCATTGATAACCTCAGACCGAATTTGTTGCTCAACACTGTTCCGATACTTGATATCAGTTGGTGGGGCTGAAGAATATGCGTTGTAAACAAATTCAATATATTCTAACTAACGTTGGACCTTCTGTTACCATTTATTAAATCCTACAGTTTTATAAAAAAGAACGATAACGCATTGCAAAACAGTAACAGGATCAGCGCTGCGGGCATTTATATACCAGGCAAAGTCAGAGAACCCATGCCTCTTTGTAATATGACTACCATATTTTGTTCACAGGGTTCAACCACAGAAAGTTGCGCCATGATCATAGATGGCTTCAAATTTAAGAACAAAAACGTGGGCATCCTTAGTGATAACAGAGCAGCATCGCTAGATCTGAGGAAAAAGCAGTTTAAACCTCTGTGCACTTTAGGGTGTGCTAATTGGCTGAATAGGATAGTTCGGAATCATGGTTAAAAGTCATTCCGGAGTTGAAGGGAATGAGATAGCAGATGAATTAAGCAGACCTTTGTGGTTATAACGTGGTTGGAGGAGATGTCTTTTGCAGAGCGCAAAAAGAAAATAGGCTAACATCATTAATGCGGATAGATTAGGGTGTTCTTTTGAAAACTCTATAACTTACCCCAAGATTTCTTAAATATAAGTTAAGTAATGATCGCATACAATTGACATACAGTATTTGACTAGTCGCGGAACGTTTAACCCTCATATACGTAGAAAGGGCCATAATGGTTCAGTCAAGCTTTTATACCACAGCTTATCAGATATCTATCAATAGTATATAGTTTTGGTTATTAATTATTGTATATAAGTGTAAATATACACTTAATACTATGTTATATATTTTAAATGTACTTTAAGCTGCAAAATAAAAACTGAAATGATAACACATAATCGCACAGAGCGGTGGACCGACAATTGGGCTTTAACCTTTTGATGGGTGCTGTTGTTTGACCACGATCGATTACTGTTGAAAGCGTCGTACTAATTAAATTCTCGTATTCGACGCATGCTGCATCGTTGTAGACATATTGCTTTTCATTCTCTTAGCTAGTAGCCTGAAGGAAATGAGAAGCAGCTTCAAAATAGCTCAATTGGCAGTAGACATGCATTGCTCCAGAGTGTTTTGGGGGTTCGATATGTCGCTGCGACCTAAACTGTTCTTCGACACATACAAATTAATTCAGTGCGTAAAGGGTCAATTGAAATTAGGTACACCGCTTGTTTAACTATTTAATTGCATCATATCAAGAGTTGTCCCCGGCAATCATAATTTTACAGGTGTACTGTCAGGTACTAAACGCGCTGTAAAAAGTTAGGCAAAATTTCTAAACGTGATCTGCAGTTACATGCCTTAATAATGATAGTCAGTTTTGCCGCACAGAAACGATTTTAACCATGTTTCTTTTTAATAAGAGCAGTCTTTTAACAGATTATATTTTGCAATAACGAAATTTGCTTAGGTTTAGTCCTAAAATTTAATGTTGCTCAGGTATATATCTTCATTTCTATGAGCATTTCTGTCAGAGCCACTATTAATATTACTAACGGCATATTACTACTACAGGCAAGCCACCTAACGTCACATGCGCAGCCCAAACTATAGCTAAATCTGTTACTTACGGTTCATTTCTATAAGTATTTCTGTCAGAGCCACTACTAATATACTAACAGCATATTACTGTCACAGGCAAGCCACCTAACGTCACATGCGCTGCCCAAATTATAGCTAAATCGGTTACTTACGGGTCACTTCTATGAGCATTTCTGTCAGAGCCGCTGCTAATATTACAAACGACATATTACTACAACAGGCGTGCCATCTAACCTCACATGCGCAGCCCAAATTATAGCTAAATCGGTTACTTACGGTTCACTTCTATGAGGATTTCTGTCAGAGCCACTACTAATATTACTAAAGGCATATTACTACAACATGCAAGCCACCTGACTTCACATGCGCAGCCCAAATTATAGCTAAATCGGTTACTTGCGGTTCACTTCTATGAGGATTTCTGTCAGAGCCACTACTAATATTACTAAAGGCATATTACTGTAACAGGCAAGCCAGCTAACGTCACGTGCGCAGCCCAAATTATAGCTAGATCAGTTCACTTATAATCTAGTTGTCAACGATAATAGAAACCATCGGATTTTCGCTTGAAGCGCAGTGTTATTCGCTGAGTTCACGAATTAAATAGCTGAAACTGCTATTTGCTAAATTAATGTCTGGTGTTGCCTAGGGCGAATCTAATGATAAATATTTATACTTCAGCCTGCATCCAGTTTGGCTATATCTACAACTTTTCCGGTACTATAAATTCTTTAACACAATTTGTAGCGGAATGTAACGAAACTCGATTTTGAATATGGTACAGGTTGTCGAAAAAGTCTAAGATGTAATCGACTTTAAAAATAGGTTTACATATAATTATCTATCTTTTTGTAACAAACTAAGATAGTAGCTCTAGTTATTTTGAAAAACATACTAAGTTAGCCACATATTTTAGAAAAACCTATAAGATGGCCATAATTTATCTAAAAATGATGCGATGGAAGGCCGTGAATTGTTACTTAAGGCAGATTTTGAAGATATCATTTACACTAAAACTAAAACTCTGAATCATTAGTATATATAAAGGCCGACGGACCCAATTTTAAACTTATGTTATGAATTTATTGTTTGTTCAACGCCGTGCCCGAGGGAGAATTAATGGGACATTTAGTCTACCTACCGGATTATATTTTTCAATTTCGAAAATGTAATTTGTCTACGCTACACGTTACCCTTTGCCACTTCATGGCAGAATATTACTATACGATATATCTACTGTCGTCTCGCGTATGGTGTTTCTTCAATGAGAAACGACATAAAACTATTTTTAAAATGCAAAAATACGATTACAAGTATGTAAAAATAATAAAAAAAGTTTGGATAAACCTTATCATATCATCATCTCTACAAACAATGTAATCATAGTAGCGCTCTCAAACAAAAATTGACATTTTTTCGAAAAAACAATTCTGTCAGAAAAAAGATTAGTTTCTGGCGGCGCCGGTGGTGTTGATAGAAGAGTTCATTATTCAATAAAATGACCTAATTTCTAAATATCGTGCGGTAACTCTGTTGTCACGGGCACAACGGGTTATGCTTGTGCTCGTGTCACTCTTGTGATTGATAGTTCGGTCTTGTAGAATATATTGAAGCGACCTGGTGTTTTGATGTTTTGGTTTTGTGCTTTTTTATGGCTACGATACAACTTTGTTTCTTGCTTTTTTGAAAGAAAAATCTACAGTGAATTTTCAAATGATTTATTTGCGTCATTTATTGTCAACTTTGGTGTTTTGTATAGAACAAAATTTATTAACATGAGTTTGCAACTTTGTAATTGATTTAAAATACATCGACTTTACATAAGCACTTTAAAGGCAAATTAAAATGAGTTTCGGTTCGACTCTGTTCCCATTGTCGCCTCACACTTTGTGATTTCATCTCGAATCCGGCTGGAAGGCGTACCGGAACTGTGAACTAGTAGCATTTGAGCGAATCATTCAATTTATTAACTTCTCACATTATAACGAGGCCCTTATTGTGCAGTTGTTTTGATTATAAATTTTGTTTTTGTTGAGTTTGGTGCAAAATTATTTACCATAGCTAACGTAGTATGGCAGTATAGGAGTTGCCTTTTTCATATTTTAAAACAGATTTGCTGAAGGAAGGTTTCAGATGAAAATAAGGAAAGTTAAAAATGAGTGGCTCTGGGTATGCAAATTTTTGTGTATTCATTCACTGTTACCTAAAATCGTTCGCGTTTAAACCACAAGAATCTTTGGTCGTAAATCCTGTGATTTAGTGAATAAGCATATTGTAAGTCTTTTCGTTTATACATTAATTCCTGCGGTTGTTCGTCAACAACCAGTTACGTTTCACTACACTAATTAGCCGTATACTGCACGATTGCACTCGTGCTATTTATTCGCTTAGTTTGTGTGGACCATAAAGGATTCGAGCAATAGCTGCGAAATAGCTGAACAACCAGTGAACGTGACCTTTACCCGAGCCTTCCGGTCTCGATACATGGCGACGACCCTATGTGATGGTTGGTGCTCGTAAGTCAAAATTAAATTATGCCTTAAAGAGTTACTTTAAATGTCTAAAGTGTAAACTATTTATCGGTAAAAGATTTTATAGTTTACATACAAAATCGACGATAGTGTGAAATTACTTTGGTATCAGTACAGATTCATCAATTTCAAATAGCAAACCTTTCTAGTTTTATTCACATACTCAAGTTTCATCGACCGAAATTTTTTATCAAGAAATTAGACACATCCAGTTTTGTTATATGTCTGCTACTAGCAAAACCATTCTAAAAACAGTGTTACTAACACTTTTATTTGCCGTGATGCTCAACTTTGATATTAATTAATTTTATTCCAGGCTTGTCATAAATAAATAGGTATAAATGAATATGTGGCCACAGTTTGTTCATCATCTGAACAAACAGGCTATTTATGTTCTTAAAGGTACCACAAGTTATCGTTAGCTTGAACAATTGTTGAACGTCTTTGTAAAATTTAAGTTGGTTGCCCAAAAATTAGATATAATTGTCATAATAAGCTTATTGTTCCACCACAGTCACTAGATACACTGTGGCAATGAAAACCGTTTTAGCTTGATAGTATATATATCGAAACTAATGTTATTATTAGGTTTCATTTGAACGCAAAGTATAAACATATAATATATATATAGATCTAGCTATTATAGGTTTAGAACTAAATTATCATTAATCATTTGTCGCCGCTAGATATTTTCCGACAAGACACAATGAACCATCATGCGCCGGATGATTACGATCGGCAAAACGTTGCTACACTAGCAATAGGTTATGACAGTTAGCCATGATTGTGTGGTTAATTTTCCTCGCGTTATGACCTGCTTGGTTGCAGGGTATACCGCCAAAACTTGGTGGTGGTGTTTATTTTTACCTCAATTCATTTTCTATCATAGATGGTTCCTATTATTGCTATAATCTCATCGCATTTTGGCATTGTTTTAATAATTGCCAGATACCAAACATATTTCGGAGGACGAGATACTCCTTAGCAAGTTTAAGTGTAGATGCTGCTACTACAATATTCCACGAGTGCTCATGGAGACGGGGACATCTCCATGGCGATCTTCGTAGAGATGGAGATAGCGTGGAGTGGAAGTTATTTTATTTTAGCAGAGATGTCTTCTCCGCTGTAGAAATAATTTAACGCCATCAGAAGGCGCAATCACATCCCACGAGGCGTAGTTACACAGCTGGAGTTGACAAAGGCTGATTGAAAAAAAATTAGGGGTGTGCTGCCGATAGATCTCTGCTATGAACCACGGTGAGTTTATGTCCACTGTAAGCCTTCGCCGCTCGATAGCTGAGCAGAAGGCAGCCACGCGCCCAAGGCTTTCTGCTAAATACAGCATCTCTTTAGCGCTTTGAAAGGCACCGACACTAGATACAAGACCTCTCTAGTTTTTATACATGATACAACGCTCTCATGCCAAGCTGTTCGCTATTTTTGAACCATATACAATACGTCTCTCTGGCTGTTTCAAGACAGAATTAGTAGCGAAGTGGCGACGACGGTCAATTTGGTTCAACCGGATCATATTCGATTCATCCCCAGAGCCGTCGTCGTGTTTACGACAATATGTGCTTTTACCTGCTCTTCTTTCACGTCGATGTCACGAATCAGATTATGTAATTATCTAAGGTATTGCAAGTACATAAACAATTTAACAACCCTCTGTCGTGTTGACTTTTGAAACTTTGTCGGTAACATTCCAGAAATGCATGATCCAGAGAAATTATATGCCTGGTCAGATCATGTTGCATGAGATGAGAGCGTTGTATGATGCATAAAAGCTAGAGATGTCTTATGTTTAACCTCAGTGCCTTTCTAACCGCTAAGGCGATGTTACATTTAACAGGAAACCTGGGTCTTGTGGTGAGTTGTCGGGCGGGACCTCTATGGCGATGGGTGTGCATTGTGCATGCCCGCCATAGACCATAGTAGAGACACTATCACGATAGCGACAGCGTGTAACACTTCTATTTAATGTTTTATATCATTCCAGCGTAGGATTGTATGTAAAACGCAAAACGTTCTGATTGAGGTGCCCGAGGAGATCTCCACAGAGATCTCCATGGATCTCTAAATGGAGATCTCCACGAACATTGCATGGAGTTGGAGTGGAGATCAGAATTTCATCTCCGTATGCATCCAGAATATTTCTTGTCCTAAAGGGTCATTTGAGCCACTGATATAACCTATTCTAAATCCCTAAGTTCTAACTTGCCTCTCCGAACTTGACTGTTTAAGAAGTAAATATTATTATCATTGAGTCTCATAAACCCTAAGTTATAGCAAACATTAATTAAAAAAATGAGAAGTCAAAGTAAACACTTCAACGGAAGCAGCCGTTTTGCACAAAGGTCTATCACGTTACAGCCCATCGAGCACTAGGTATATCGTCAATTATATTTATTATTTAGTAAAATGTATAAATTCTGTGGCCAAATTTTTTTTACATCAAAAGCTTTCATATAATGCGGCGTTTACGTTATAAAACGCCCGCCATGTGGAAGATTTGTCCACGTGTGGTCATGACCACACAATGGCGCATGGTATTCGGTCGGACATACAGTGCAGCACAAGTAATGGTGTAGCTGACACCATGTATATAACACTATGGTGTCTTCGACACCCAATGTTTGAATACTTATTTTAAAAAAGGCTGGAAAACTAGCTAACTCAAATTTCAAATGATTTACGCTAATTGAGTGTAACCCATAAACCATTGCGTTGAAATATTTGCATGCGCGGACAGAAGTTGAACCGTGCAAACACCATACAACGGGAAAAACGTCAATACATCTTGCCAAAGGACTTTTATCACCGTTAGCTAGAAGTTAGTGGTGTCCATGACACCATGTATAAATGCTGATGGTGTCCGAAACACTATATAGAATTGCTTAGAATACAGTGTGGGTGTTCTGTACACTATATCGTTAACGGTGTTAGGCAGGCTGTACGTGGACAAAACTTTCACATGGCGGGCAACTTATAACGTAAACGCCGCATAAATTAATTATATAGCTAGTTTTTACTTTCACGTAAAAGAACTACACCTTATTTCAACAACTGCAATCCCGAAACAAATAAACGGATTTGGCTAATTTTTGTTCTATTTAATGTGTTTAAGTGTTAGCATATTAATCGTTGGTATGTGTCTGTAACTCCACCTATTCAGCATCTAGTGTTGAACCACCCATTTTGCATGCCAAATCAGCTCAATTTTTGATGTGGTCATTTGAAACTTGGAAATGGGTGGATCAATTTAGCTGATATTTTACAGAGGATATGACCTTGTGCGGCAGTATACTGCATGTATCGTTTATGCAAAGTTTGTTGTGAGAGAGTTACTGAGTCAGAACTGATATTTTTGGGCCAAAATCAGTGCATTCTTTGATATTTTCAGTTTGTAATATGGTAATACGTGCACTCATGTTTACTCAATTTAGGTCTACATGCATTTACAATGGAGACATGATCTAAGATGGAATAATTTGTTTATATATCCAGCTCATACATGCTCATAGAGAAGGGATAAAGGAGGATGTCGGACTGCTCCTTCGTCGCGAAGCACTGATTCCCCAAAGACATGTCGCCCCACCCTATTCCCCTTAAGGGCACAGGCGGCACTCAACCCATAGGCACACTCTTTTCTAAGGGCCAGTGTCACTTTTATTCACGGCTTCGGCATGAACTCTTGATATTACCACTTCATAGACAGTATATTATAAGGCCTTACTTATGTCTGATAACGCTTGCGTGTGCTAAGCGTTATTATTGTTTATTGTTGTTGTTTCATATTTGCCATTTTGCAACAGGTGAAATAAGTGAATTATTATTTCTTTAACATACAGACTATAAATTAATATCTTATTATTTGTAATAAGGTATTATAGGTAAAGTTGATTTAGTCCTGAACACCTACTGAAACGTTTGCATTTCGCTCATGTTTTCATTCGCAAGTTTTTTGCTTCTGTGCCATGCAAGTTTATACCGATATTTAGGTAAACTACGAAATAAAAGGTAAAAGCATTTTCGGGCAACAATTAAATAACGTTGCTGTTGTCATTTGTGTGTTTGCAAAGAATAAAATGATTCGATTTGGGTTACGTTGCAGCTACGAATCATTTACAAAAATTAATTGAGTATATATGTTAGCTATTTGTTGCGGTAGATCTGAACATTATTATGTTTTGATCTGGCTTGCTTACTTTTCAAAGTACAACGGTAGCGAAACAGTCACAGCGCAGCATCTGGTTCACTGAAAAATGTGAAATACAAAATAGAAATATATATATGAATCATGTGCGTCTACAGGGGGAGGGGGTGGGGGTTGCCCCTAAGTGTCGGACCTCCCAAGTCATATTTACCCCGCCCTTTAAGTCTCGCACCCCGAATCTGCACTGACCCGCGCGCCGAGGGCGCGAGAAAAAATTTATTATTTGTTATTTCGCATAGAAGATCTGAAAGCAATACATTTGTCCGAAATCGAGTAACTTGTTTTTCTAAAAATTCAAAAGAAGTAAAATATCTGCATAAAAATATAAATTAAAATTTAGCCTGCTTATAGCTGATACAGCTCATGTGATTATGTTGCACATATTCAAGGGCGTGGCACGCTATTTTACATAGTGAGTGTTCAAAAGTGAGCGAGGCGCTATGGGAAAATTGTGTGATGGCATTACGGAGGCCTACTTTTGGTCGAAAAGCAGGGTGGCGGGATGGGGCATTGAACCCCATTGCTCTTGCAGTGTCCATGTAATTATTGTGTAACATAATTCATTAATTCATTTTGGTTAAACGTGTAAACATATTTCTGTAAAACTACAAGGAACGTTGTAAAATTTTTAACTAATTTGATTCAGCACGTAGATGCACGCAGCCAGGCTTGTATATACAGCTTTAGCCGAACAACCCCTGTTCTATTCTTGGCTGCACGATAGACTAATTTTGACAAAACTGTTACATTTCCTAGCTAATTAATAGTATATAGATACAAATTATTCGGCCTACCGGATTTAACTTATTAGTGTTATAGAACAATTTTATAAATTTTGTTTTTGTACTTGAGTGAGTTTAATTCTTGGCTTGCACATTTCTTTATTGTTTACTATCAATTTAAAACTTTGGTCCTAACATAACTATTTCTTTTTTAACGTATTCAAGCAAATCCATTACACGAAATTAACTGTAAGTTACTCTGGGCGCAGTTGTTCTTTGGTTTAGCAAACATGCTCAAACGATCCAAGTAACATTATGAAATGGCTTTGTAGCCAGGTAATGGTATTTCGTCTTAATGGTTCCATGAATAGCTTGACGTTTACAATACATTAGCCACTGGCAGAGCCCGACCTCTTTGACCCATTGTCAACGCAGGATTAAATGCCCCAGGCCACACAAAAATTTCGGGCCATTTTAGGGCTAGCTTTCTTTGTAAGTGTGTTCACCCAAATTGTTTGAATGTAATTTCTAGATCAGGCCATGAGCTAGATTGGATTACAACGCGTTCTCCCATTTTAATTGAAACAGGATGAGCAAGGCGAGAAGAGTTTCCACATATGACGTCGACAAGTAAAAATTTATTTTTTCTCCCGCTGTGACCGGTAAAACGCAGAAATGGTAAGTGGCACGGGCGCCCTACTTTCTGTATTTTAAGCAGCTACCGGGCCACTTTTGCTGGGATGCCCCAGAGCCTTTAATTGCTTAATCCAAGTCTGGCCATTGCGGAGAAGAGTAGTTGATCTCGTGCCCACTCCGGATCGGCTAGTTGCATGAGCTGCTGCATATAACTGGCTTATTTGTAGTTTCATCCGACGTTGTTTACTTACACTAATTTTGTGCTCTACAGGCTATTCTATAACGGCTTCTTGTTGGCCTATGCGCTTAATCCCTTGCCAAATTAACTTCTGTTGTGAAAAGAAACAGATCTTGTGGTATTTACCCTTGGTTGAATACGATGGGACTCTTGGATTGGCAGCTATATTTTCTGATTGTTCGCTTGCCCATTCACAGTGAATGCGAAACAGCTGTCACTGAGTTTCGTATCTGAGCCAGTACATTGGTACTTACATACATCGTCTTAGCAGCTTGACTTTCTTTGCTTTCTTATGACGTTAGTTGGGTTCACCCATTTTTTATCTTTACTTTTATTTTGGATATGAAAAAGGTTCGCCGTCTATGATTTTTTTGGTTCTCGTTGGTTGAATCTTTGTGCTTGTTAAGCTCGTTTTGTGTGATTTCACGGCTAATTTGTGTTTTCTTCTCTTAGCCGTTTTCGACAAAGATCTTCCTTCACTTGTTTTTTCAAAAGCTTGTCTCATTATTATTTAATAATAAAGTATGTGTATGTAGGTGCTATTATTTATGTGTGCACAAGAGTAAAGGCATGGATGTCGAAATGGAATCTTTGTATTTACAATTTGTTCATGGATATATCTGAGGAGATGTGGTTGAATGTCGAATTCTGAAATTTGAAACTCTGAAAATGTGGAAATGTTTACGACCCTCAGTACAAGTTCTATCCAGATTTCTAATATTGGTTCACCTGCCCTATCAGTATATTGCTTTATATTGCTATAATGTACGAATAAACCATTGTTCTAAGTGAAATATGGTATGTTTTACATGAAACTGTGTAGTTCTATATGAAAACTATATAAGGTTTATTCATTGAAATGTTTGAACCTGAACTGTATAAAACGTTACAATGTCATGGTGAGAAAAAATGTGAGCATTCTTATATAATATTAGGCATTTTTATTTTTCAGGATGTGACTTTTAGATTTTTTATTTTTAGGTTAGATCGCAGGTTTATCGGCCCAAGCCCAGGTATAGGACAGCAAGTCAGTGGGGATGCAAAGTTTTGAGATTTTTGGGTACTTCAAATTTGCCCTCTATTTTGTTAAATCTTTACACATTTTTGTCAACTATGTTCACATTTTCGCAAAAATATTCCGCAGTTATCGCCTATTTGAGTCAAATTTTTCTCAATGTCATCCAAATGTTTGTACACCTTCGCAAAATTTTCAGCATACCTATTGGGCCTGTGTAGTTGAGCTTTTACGCTTAAACATCAGTTGAGAAGGGTTCGATCCTCAGGGGTAATGCTTCTTACCCTCGATGATCATCTATGGCTTAGATATATTTGTAACAGCACCAATTTTATCTTCGCCGTTAGATGTGACAGCAAGTGTATCAACACAAAAGAAGGAAACACATCGTAGAAGTAGCGGCATCGAGCGCTCACACCTTTTCGTTTTTAACTTGTGGGTTTCCGAAGATGTTTATATGTTAATATACATCGCATATTTAATATATATAGAGCTGACCACCCACTTGATTTTCAGCTCGTGGTTATGTCCACAGTTGGCGTCAGGTTAAAATAACAAAATGGAAAGACAATTTTTTACTTTTATTTACAAAATTCTTTTAATATTATCAAGAGTGCATAAAGAAACTTTGATATAAGAATATGAGACTGGGTTATATGTACTAAGCACCTCTAGTAGCGCCAGATCGAAATTATCGTCGAGACTCCTTCAAGATATATATTAAAGTATTTTTCATAATGTCAGTTGCCTAAAATTGTAGCTTCTAGAAATAATGTTCATCAGGAAACACGTGTTCCAACAAATTTTTATGCATAAATGGCAGAAACAAGTACTTGATGAGTTTTAATGAATTTAAAATTTATGCATGAAAAGATGCGTTATTCGGTCTCAGCTTACCAACAAGAGACAAAGAAGCAAAAGCTTTTATACCGCTATTGTAAAACACTCGTTAATCTGTCTAAAATGAAACTTAGAAAATGCACAACCTTTGTAACGCAGAGCCGTGATGATAGGGGTTTTCAATGGCAACAGCCCAAGATAAGAAATTAGGATTTTAAGTCTCAAAACTGTATCAGCTCGCATCAAGACAGAAAATTCAAACTCTCGCAGATATCGATTGAGTTGAGTTGATATCGTCGTCGTTGAGTTATGAGTGTCACCGAATCTATCGAAAAGAAATATTTTAATTTCCGGCTACCACTAGCTACACGAGCATATTTAAATGACATAAGGCCAAACTGCCAACGGTTGTTGGGAATCATCATGTACTGTCCCTTACGCCATGACGTGTCGTTTTTCGCATTACCTGTAAGGATTTGTGGGGGCTTGGCGACGCAATAGTTGTTACCCCGAAAAACCTTGGATTGAGCTTTAGTAGAAAAAAACCACACCATCAGATAACTAATAGTACATGAGTATGCCAGTTCGTCATACCCTTCTACGAAAATAGCTTAATGTACTATTGATATTATTATTATTTTAGAAATTCACGCTTCAAAAGTGCTTTTCTTGTAAAATGTTGCGTAAATTTTATATAAATTTTAATCATAATCCTTGATGCCAGAGCAAATTTGTGTATCGTACAATGTTTGGAAACTCGCGTTGCCGGGGGAATCGAACTCAGGTCGTGCGGCGAAATGTTGCGTACGCTAACCGCTGACCTATCTAGGAGCCGTTGGATCATTTATTTAACTCATTAATGGAAATTGGCATCAAATATGCCAATTTAGCTTGTTGAGTGTAGTATTAACGGAGTTTGGCGTATGGTGCACGTTCGCGCATGGGTTGATATTCGTTCGCTTTAAGCTCCTTTAAGGAACCGAGCAATAGCATCCTTGATAGCGTAGTAGTTTGCGTACGCCGCTTTCACGTTTACAACACTGGTTCGATCTGTCGGCCTGCGCTTGTTCAACATTCAACGATACACAAATGATTCGGCCGTTAGCAACCTCTGAGCGAATAACAACGCACACACAGACACGCCATACTACAAACTACAAACATGCTTAATTTAACACTTCACAATTTGAGATTGCTTCATTTGGACATATTATGCATACGACGGTTACGTTTCAATCTTTATAATATGCGTTATGCGGCAATCACAAGATAATGTCTGCACTGTTTGGAACTGTCGTCCCCTGTAGACGCCACCCTGCGGTATAAACAGTCAATGTCACATCCATACTGTAAATTAATATCCGAGGGTGTGCTACACACACCTAGCCACTATATTTTTGTTTGCGGTGCTGGACACACCCGTAGCTACCAAATTCGCTTGAATTAGCAGTAACGGATACCGTCTGTAGCTACTGTGGTGTATTTTTCAATTAGGCTGCGTATTTAAAAAAAGCTCTATATTTGCATCTACACCATATTCTTGTTGGCGAGATTATGCCCCACAACGCCAACAAAATTACAAAGAAGACACAGTGCGCTTGGCACTATCTCCATGCGGCAATACTCCTATAAAAAACTGAGATTTCTCAGGCGTGTTCACATGCTGAAACTTTTTTCTCAAACTCTGATCAAAATTTGACGGTAATTTTTAAAGGAAAAATGACAATATTTCATAATTTAAAATCGAAACTTGAGATCAAACTTTTTCAGGTTATACATCTCGTCGATGACAATTTTTACCCGTTCCGTTCAAACTTACCAAAATTGTAAAAAGTTGACGAAAATTTGAGCTCAAATTATGATCAGAATTTAAGCAAAAAGTTTGACCTTGTGAACAGGCCTTTACACACTCTCTGGTCGACAGTGCGCCTGACACTGTATGGGGGTACATAGGTTCCAAACATTGGGGACATTATTGCCGCATTACAACTATATAAACCTGGCTGATATTGAGGTGATAAATAGCCGGAGTCGAAGATAATGGGCAAAGACAATTTGTAATTACACTGAAGTCAATTCCCAGCATCATTGCCAGCTGCATCACCATGATAAAAATTAAAATTTAGTCTATTTATTTGATACTTTACTATGCGCGGGTAAACTTATAGTAAACTCACCAACAAGCCTTTATTGCTATTTTGAATAAAAATTGTTACGGAACGCTTATCAATTAATCGTTTCCCGCATGAATTATTGTGTATTTCGTACAATATTGGAGAAATTTTTGTCAACGGCAGCGAATTGAACCTGGATAGTTTTGGTGAGAACCTTGTACGCTCGACGCTATGCTATTGTAAGCTGTTGCTCGGTTCCTTAAAGAACCTTACAAAGCGAGCGAACAACAGTGCACGTACAAACGTATGATAAAGTCAGTAGCATATGGTGTCGCAAACCACATAGTCGGTAACGCGTTATACTATGTGGAACAGGCTTATATAATAAAATTTCACCACAAAAGTGTTCGCAAACACACTGCTCTGCAGCTAGAAACAAGCCATTTCGCGTTCGCGGAAATTCAAAGAAAATTAACGAAATTTTGAAAACAAAAATTAGTCGAATTTTAATTCAGCTAGTTTTGTTCACGAACACCAAGATCTTAAATACAGGATGGACTTTTTGTGATGACACATTTGTGGTATATTTGTTCGCGAACAGTGAATAACCTAAATCATATATGCTGATGCTGGAGGTTGTGGAGGGTGTTGGAGAGGTTGCCGGTGTGGCGGGTTTTGGGAGGTCGTTCCAGGACTGTAAAGGACCTCGTGGGAGAGGTCCTTCAGGACGGTGCTTAAAAAACCTAGACTCCCGTCGAGGACTCATGTTTGCGTATTTATTTTTACTCCATCTTTTGCAATTTTCAGTCAAGTTTTCAAATTTTCATTTAGGTTATTTAGTAAAACCTTACATTTTGCTCACATTTAGATGGTTTTTTGCTCATTTTTCTCAAGGTTTTTTGTGAGATTCCTTTGTTTACCAACTCTGGGAAATTTGATAAATTGATTTTCCTAATAAATTCGAGTTTTGAACATATTGTCGGTAGCGCGCTCACAACGATCCTCCAAGCTCATTTACCCTAAATAAATTAGATCTTAGATTCTTAGAAACTTAGGTTTGCAAGGATAAAAACAAATCTTGGCAAGCGACTTGCTGTGCTAAGGTAGGCTGATTTCAGTAATTATATTAGTATTGTATTCCTAAGGTTAGATTTTTTCGTTTTTTCCAAAATTGAGGCCCTGTTTAAACTAAAGTTCTAACGGAGCTTTTTTCTAAGCTAGCTCCGGTTCCGTTTCGACCCTAGCAACTATAGTAATCTATAATAAATTTATGGTTAAGGTCAGTGAAATATTGAGGTCG
The DNA here is from genome assembly GCA_030248225.1 of Trileptium ribeirensis. NCBI lineage: Eukaryota > Metazoa > Nematoda > Enoplea > Enoplida > Thoracostomopsidae > Trileptium > Trileptium ribeirensis. The sequence goes on from JASANE010003577.1 coordinate 18,538, forward strand.
ACCTCTAGGAAAACAAATTTCAAACCTATGAACTTAGGATATATCTCAACTTTGATGCAAAGCACCACGTTTAGACTGGTTCAGCTCAATCGTAAACGATTTGAGGAAACATCAATCCTTAGGGCCATTTCAGCTGGACACTTAAAGAATTATAAATTTTGGCAGACTTCAAACGGAACCTCTCAATATCAAGTTGTAATAAGTTTTTGCCTCAAATTTTAATTTCGGTTTGTGTCATTTAAGAATTAATTGAACATGTAACACTGGGACTCATGAAAAGCTAGCTTTAGCTTCCAGATAATCTGCATGGAGCTGTTGCACTTCAGGTAGTGGCGACGTTAATTTGTATAACTTGAAGCATTACCTGATTTTAATGAGTCTAGCCAAACTCTTGACAATTTCGTGCCAGTTTATTAGGTATGGTAAATCTATATAGCTTGGAACAGAGGAACGGGCTGACAATGTGGAGATACGTGCAAATGTCCCTTTTTCATTTCAACTCTGGTTCCTAGTTTTGTTACCTTGCGCCTAAGTACTAATACGAATTCGCCTTTTCATTTTCACACATTCACCCATTTTTGTTTTACTACTACCAAACATACTACAGGATATAATGTGACATCAATGGAACAGTTCAAATTGATTACAAATGCAATGCACTTACAAAGTTTATAACATCCATTATACAAAGTTCAATGTTAAGCATCCACTATAGGCAATTTTATAAGTGACAACTTCATGTCAATAAAACTGAATGCCTTTAAAATTTGGTTACTAAACTAACGTTTATAAGGGTCAAACTGAACACATATCTAAAATTTTGGTCTGTTAGATTTTTCCTGTCGAGACTTAAATATATGATATTTAACGTTGTAATGTACAGTTTTATCAATTGAAAATAAGAATCATTTATAGAATCATTTTTGCTAGACTTTGCCAAGCGCCTGCGGTTCGGCGGGGGGACCACCAGGCCGGTGGCAGGTGGCAACCTAAGGGACGCGAGGGAGGTAGTAGGGCTATCCTTCAGAGTGGAGTGTAGAATAGCAATGGTTCCCTACGGGGAAAGGGGCGAGAGGAAGAGAAAATCAGTGATTTGGGGGATCGCAGGCCTCAGGCGAAGGTAGCCACCTGAACCCCTCATCGGTATGTATCATCAAAATCCACTTGATAAGGCAAGCAAAAACCAAATTTCAACAAATTTCAAATCGCCAAAAACATTAGTTCCAACACAAGGTGTAATCTCAGAAGCTTGGATTGGATTTTGGCAATTTTCTCTTGCTGAAATTCATCACTTTTTCTGTAACGAGGTATTGCGATTTGACAAAGTTTCGCGCAATATAGGATGGTTGGCGGGGTCAGCTAAAGTTTCCTCACGCATTTTATAACCATCAGGTGGGAAACCCTAGCCTACACAACCTGTAGGGTCCAACTATGCTAGCGTACATAGCGTGCAATCAACACGAGTTGAACTGAGCCTGTGGCTAATCTTGCAATCAATATTCAGATGTTCGAATCCCTGGTGGACCATTTAAAGACATTTCATGTGTCTTTCCACAACCATTAATTAGCAAGCCTTTATTCATCTGTTTGTAGAGCTTGGCAGATATGCGATAAGTATGAAATTTCATAAAATGAAAGCCTAACTGCTGTGGCTAGGAAATTATGTCGGTTTCTTTTAAATGAGTTTATCGCATTGCGAGTGCAGCTTCCAAATACACATTATATAACTTCTTTATTTTGTGTCATTTTCTTGGTGTTCGTGATTTTGTTAAAACTGTAAAATTCTTGGCATCTTCTGCGGAAAGGGGTGCAGAACTTCTGGCGATAAATACACTATAGAAGTGCCCAAATCTTAGCGGGCAACAAATACATGCTGAAGTAGGGGTCCACGGGTTACACCCCAAGGCTGTGGTCTGCTCTCCTGAGGGTATCTTTAATGGTGCTACACACACCTCCCCCCAAAAGTCCCTACCCCCTTCCCGATACGACCTCTCCCCCGCCGACCCCGGCTTCCCTTGAGACCTCGGAGCGTCAGCAGGTACGGGGTAACCGCTATTCTATACACGCCTCTGCTGTATACCTATACAAAACATATACAGCTGTCTGCATACGTATGCGCATATAAAATTAATGCATAGATGTGGTAACAGTCTAAATATATAAGTATCGCTTTTCCCTTTGATAAACGACGTTGTTTTTATAATAAGCATATGGCTAAACAGTTTAATGCCGTAGTGAGGACAATCAAAAGTTAAAGCCCAGCAATCTCGGAGTCCTTATTTGATGCAAAATAGTTCCATTTAAGTTTAGCATTTAGGAAAAGATTAAAAATAAAACGTTTTAAAATCATTTTAATGATTTCTAGTTCAAGCTTTATACCCTATCGTGGTATGATAAAATTGCATACAAAACAGGCGATTAGTTTAAAACTGTATAAAGCCAAGATTGAGAGTTTTGTAAATGGTTTGATTAAAACTGTATTGCCACAATAAATGCTCAAACGTCAATGCCTCAAATTTTATATCATAAAAACGATACCGTTCTATGTCTTTACGATAGGTTTTAACTAACGCACCTTGTTCTTTAAAACCTTTTTACAATCGGGCCCTGTTGGTTCTGTCTCTTTGAAACTATTAAAAATCTCACTCAGCCAGAATGTTGACAGATCTTGAAAACAGTTTCGTTTTTCACGCACTGGGAGATGAACAACCGGTTGGGTCTTTTCGGTAAGCCTCCTCCCCAGCCAGGATCAGGTCAATGTTTCATATACAAAGATAAGTTTAATACCATTTATCTCAGCTTGACAAGCTTGTTCACAGAATAGAGAATATCCACTTCAGCCGTTTTATGACAATTTTTTTCGATTTTTGTCGATTCCTACTGCACCCACCTTTGTACCCAAAATATTGAAGAATAATTTTCTATATTGTTCGAACTGACTTGATGAGCTTTTTCGAATGGTGATAAAATTAGCCAAATTGATCAACGGGTTAACGGATTTCGCTTAAACAAATGATTAAGCTTAGCTTTAGGCAAATGATAACACTCTTTAACCCATATACCGATTGGGCTGAATTTACTCAAGCTCGTTTGAACCCGTCAAGGCGGTTTGAATTATATATATAATTGCGCATTTACTGAGAAATTTTTTCGAAAATTTTCGGTATTTTGGGGATGAGAACCGAAAAATATCATAAACAACATTTTGTCATAAAAAGCCTTTTATGAACCAAATCGTCGACCTGAGTCGATGGTATTATAGCTGTAGCTTAAAAAATTGGTCAAATTCGGGCTGTCGTGGGACTAGCCGAAAAGACCAAACCGATGAGTACTGAAATAAAGTCCAGTGTCTCGCACCAGGGAAATGTAAAACAGATAAAAGGTTAATTTTTTTCATGGGATGTAAAAAAGCGGGACTTTAAATGGTTAAAATTTTACAGAAAATGTAATTTATAAACATGCCTAACGTTTTGCAAAACACGCAAATATTAATTTAGAGGGAGGGCGGTAGGATAATTAGCAAATCTGGGTTTTTTGGTGGGGAGAGGGGCGAAAAGAAATTAGGTACCCTACAGCTTGATTTTTAGAGCGGGGCACTTGTGCTCCCTTCCCTCTGGCTCACGGTCTCTAGTTATCACGAATTTAGTGGTCACTAAGACTCAGTGGCAGCTGCGAATAACAGCAAATAGCTCGACTACCTAATATTTTGTAAATGTTTGCTGATATTACTTTTTCCGACGGAGTCACATAGACTGGTTGCACCTGACTGAATTGTGAGTGGGTGTTTCTGTTGGAATAACCTGTCCGAAATGTCGCTAGGTGCCATGCGGCGGTGATTAATCTTCTATTATAAGGTTTTATCCGTTTTCGGTGTCACAACTCGATCATGGTAAGTGCAAGAGCAGCCCGCGTGCTTGCCTTTTTCGTAATTATTAATCTTCATTAGAAAGCTTTTTGGCATGGTTATTTTGCGTAGCAAATTTTCCGAACACTAGAAGGCTATATAAAGTTGAAACTAACAAAGTAACTTGAAAAGTAATTAACAGTTAAAAAGGGTTATTTTTGGAGAAAATCTTGACATAAATTCCATCAATTATTTCGTTATATTCATTATTGTTTTTCATTATCTCCTAATATATACAGACATAAATACATACTAATAAGTGCTTGTCCAAATATATAGTAATATATATGGGCCGGCGGATTCCCAGTTGCTGTGAGAAATGGAAATTAATGTTTATTTGAAAAACAAAGAATGTAAAACCAACACATGACACAAATGCAGATTAAACCCTTCTACCTGGAACTGTCACATAGTAAGCGCCACAAGATATGAATCAAAAACCAGTTAAAATGTCGTTTGGACTACCGGGCTCGTACACATAGCCAAAAGTAGTAAAAGACAAAACTAGGACACTATATGTTTTCTACGAAATATTATAATACGTTGTTATTTTCTATAAAGACGTTGGTTTAATACAAAAATGGTGCATTTTTTAATTTAAAGACAAACGCTAGTTCTAAATTACAGCAGCACCGCGAAAGGTAGATTCCAAACTATTAGAAAAATTGATTTTCATTTAATAACACAAATATTCGGAAAAAATAAATCCAAACACATTGTTAAACCCTGTTTTTCAGCACCATCCCATATGATGGTGTTGCATATTAATGTATTTAATTTCAGCGCTGCGTGTATTTCTGATACACAATGCAATTTAAATTCGTAAGCTACATAGTGTTGTGTTACACTAACTTAGCTGTTCATGCATCACCTTTGCTTTTATCTTTTGACAGACCATGCATTATCTTCTTATTGCACTGTATTATCTGTTTATGCAGAATTGCATTGCCGAATCTTGTCATTGGAACACTTTAAAACCCCGACTACTACAGTTTGCTAGCCGTGCGCAAAAGGGACGCTATAAGATTTCCGTGTTCCCGCATATTTGTAACGTAAACTGACAATTTTCTTGTAACCTAGCCGGTAAAACATGATATTCCCAAGTGTATTATATGCAATATTATAAATCCGTTAACTGAGAATTCAGAAGTGCAAATTCGCCTAATGTACATGTTTGAAGGCAGAATAAATTAATGATGCCTTAAAATATACTACTGTAAGCAAAGCAAAGCCTGCGGTGACACCTGCCCATCCTTATATAGATATTGACGCTAAAGGTGCGCTTTTAGCGACTTCTGGTTTAACATTTAATTTTTGTTTTGACGTGCGTCTTTTATGAAGATTAATGGGTTTGTCTAAGCAAACTGATACCAGTATTTTCAACCAGTGCAACTAGTTGAATTGGTCAGGTGCAACCAGATGTGTTTGGTGTAAACAGTTCGAGTCTAATTTTTTTACATTTTGTGCTAAATATTTGAGTAGACTGTCCACAACAGCTGGGACATTATTAATTCTGACAATATATAATAGATGCTAAAGAATGTCTGCAGTCAAAATACTTTATTTTTTGGCCTCGCAGAACCGTTCTCACGTATATCAATGTTACTGGTGCACAGTCTAAATTTACATCTACTATCAAAATTTAAGTCTCATAACAGTAGCTATTGAATTGATTTTGGTGTGAAAAGCAATTATCACCATTTTTCACTGAAAGGTGAAACTTGAATAAACTAAGAAAAATTCCACAAAGTAGCACATATACTACAGAAATTTGCACCACATCAGATCTGCTCAGCCGTTTCCTCATCCAAGACTGCTGATTACATTGGTTTCATTCTAAAATGTAGATAATTAAACCACCATTTATACCGAACGGTTTGTGAAATTTGTGGGTATATAAATATAAGTAACAGGACTTGTGTGCATTTGTTCAATATGAAAACTTATTCATACTTGATTTTATTTCACAGGAGAAAAAATACTTTACTGAACAAGATATATGTGGTGGTGTCAGTGTATGTAATGCTAAATAACATGTCACTGTGATCAGAATGAGTTTGCATAAACCTAACGTTTGTTACGTATATTTTAATATTAATTGGTAATAATCTAATATATCAACAGGTTGGCGTTTTGAGCTGATTGCTTTGCTTATACAAGTTCTACAGAATCTAAATGTAAAATACAGTTTGATATCAGTGTTTATTTCTACCAATTGCGTATATTTGTGTGGGTCATTCTGTTGTTCAGCAGCGCCTTGAAAAACGTGACAAATAATCCGATCATTGTAGAATTCGGTGTCCGCAAAAAAGCTAATTTTTATGAAGGATTACTATCAGAGATCACTTTGTATTCAATACACAAATGTTTCTAGATATAGAATCAGCTTGACTAGTGCTCCAGGAAAACTTGGAACTCGCCAAAAATTGTTGTCACTTTTTGTCGAGGTCATATTGTCTGTCTCAGTCGACACCGTAGTTAGCTCAGTGTAATGCTGCATCAGCCCCCATTTTGTAGTTATTTTCCAGATCTTTAACTGAATCCTACAGTAACCGTGCTGTTGCAGCGATCACAGTTCACTCTGACTTGTGGGTTGGCGAAGAGTTGAAATGACTGCGGCCCGATGTTGTTCTCGATTTAGTTGTTGTATATTCGTCTAACCAGAGATTGGCACCTCGGGTTGCTCGCAAAACGAATTTATGTTTGGAGCTGCCAACGCTGCGCGGGATGTATGACCGTTCACTGTTAGACTTGATTATCGCTTATCGACCGGTTCCGAAGAATTTGTCGCCTTAATGTCGAGTAGAGTTTTTATGTTTACACCGTCAGCGCAAGCCACCAAGGCTAACCAGCGAATATGACCCATAAGATGTTTATCCCGGCTGCTACGTTGTCAGAGGCGTTTCAAAGACTTCTAATGCTGGGTGTTACTGATCTGAGGCTAGGCTGCTGAAACTCTCGCTTAATCTGATTCAACAACACTGTATCCTTGCGACCAGCGTTGTTGGCTTCGACAGTCTTTGGACCCATCGTGATCAGCTCGAATGAATTTTGTGTTAAGCCTCGAAGCTGTGGTGCGTCAACTTATTTATGATCCAAACTTTCTTAGCAGTATCCAGGTCGGCAGGAACGTAAGACTACGAATTTGCTTGCTTCCGGTAGTGTTGAATCTCTGAATTTAGAAACTGTTGCAGGTTACCGATAAATTGCTTGTATGGCTTTTGCTTCCTGTCTTGGCGTTATTGAGGAACGGAGGTTTGCTGAGTCATTCTGATCTAGTTCATCGAGCACGTAAGCTATTTGTGAGTGTTCGATGGAAACGCTCGATGACCCCCAGATTGCAAATGATAAGCCGGACCGGACCGTAGTACCTTTGACTTCGCAGTACCCATGTAGATGTTCGGGAGCGGCTGGACCATGGTATAGTACCAACGTATCATGCCTATCTATTGAATAACCAGGATGTAACAACTACCATTCGAAACGCCATTGAACCAACCACGTAACTGATAGGATTGTAGAGCCGCGTCGTTAGCAGTCATGGTTGAGCTGCTTAAAGTCGCCGTCGAAGCACCATCATCTCGAATTCACCAATTTGGAATTCGTAGGCTACTCTGTTGATCAGCAGCGCCATGAAAAACGTGGCAAATATTCCAGTTATTGCAATATTCAGAGTTCATAAATAGGACGCCATATTGTTATGAAAGACTAACTACTCCCAGGGAGATAACTTTGTATGAACATAAAAATGTTCCAGATATAGAATCGGCTTGATCAGTGTTCCCGAAAAATTTGAAAATCGTTAAAATTGGCGACAATCTTTGTCGAGTTCGCATTGTATGTACCATACAATCGTTGTTTGTTCACTCAGTATAATGCATTTGTATTGACATAACAAAGATACTATTGAAAAATTAAATAGTAGTAGTCAAATTAAAGTGACCGATAGAGCAGCAGCATCGCGGTATTTGTATCTCTGCACCGCAAAAGCACAACTAGAGACGTATATGATTGTTACAGTGTACTAGCAGCTGTTGACCTTTTTGTGGAGCTGTTCAATGCAAGTGCTCGCCTCTGGTAGGTAGAGGCCCTCATGGGGACGAGGGCGTCATCAGGAAGGCTAGAGACCATCGCGGGAGGACGTCATGGGGTAGGTGGGTAGCCCCTCCCAGATGTTAGCAGATTTTACCCAACATTTTGCTAATTTTTGTTAATATTTTGCGGCGTCTACTGATTACGAGTTTATAAAAGCTGTGTTTAATACAAAAATGATGTATTTTCACTAATTTTGTGCACTAAAGAACCAAAAGTGGTTAGGAATGTATTCTGTATATATTTATTATTAACTCTAGGTAGGCAGTAATTATTTGGTTTTAGAAACATTCTCTCCCTGTTCTTGAAATTGAATGAATTTGTTCTGTCCGCCATCCTGCTGTTTTGTTTCCGCTCCACAGAATACAACAACAGCATTATTGCGGAAACTGAAAGCTTGGTTTTTGCATCAAATATAATAGATAGTTAATGGGTTTCCCGTTTTTCAATTTAGAGTAGTTTATTCGGAGCAAAGCTCTACCGATTTTGTTAATGTGTTACACTTCATTTCATTATCGCCACTGTATAAGATTTTACGATCTGGTCTGTCGCCTTGAAGTGTCTTAGTATTTAATAGGTGACGTTGAGATTATCAAATATTTTTGTCTGCATAACTACAGTTTTAACGCTAAAGCTTTAAGATGGGAATATTTCACATAAAAAACGTTTTGTCACCGGATTTAATCCATGTGGTTGTACTTAATAAGCTAAAAGATTATCTGTCGCTTAGTTAGTACACTGGCAATCAGGCATATAAGATTGTGTATGAAATTTTCAGATTTTCTTTCACTCACTGATATCATAAACAGTGAATAACCGCGGTTTTCTCAAGTTCGATATGAAATTGTAGGCATACAAGATAACAAAGGTTCAAACACATAGTTGTCCATAGCGAAGCTCAGAGATTACTCAAAGAAGGATCGGGCTCGCTCAAGCGTCGTACTTATTTTCGTGCCTCTGACTGCCCCTCAACCTCTCCCCCGCCGGGCGCCGAATGGTTGCGAAAATTCTGATATTGTCAAAAAATTGCGGAAAATTTGGAAAAAAATTGGGACAAATTAAGAAATATTGGCGAAAATTTTAGAAAAATGTAGCTAAGTGCTAAAGGCATGATTTGCAGGGTCAGTCGCAAATTCAAAAACAGCGTACACTAACGTCCATTAGTCGATGTGTCTCGGTATCGTAATGGTTCCACAGTAGCTTGACGGACTCACTGAGAAAATAGAATATATAGAAATTTCTTTAGTTTTGCTATATATTTTAATAGAAACAAACTGTCAAGATTGTCCTTTTTAGGAAATATCAATACTAAATAATTTTTGAATTTTAATTATTTAATTATAAAGAGCTAAATAATAAGCCAGCCACTGCTAGATGGTCAAGCTTATGTGCTGCGCACGACCTCAGTAAATTCAGGACACGCTCTCTCTCTGTAGGCCTAGATCCAATGACAGACATCTTATTTCAGCGAATGGCCAATAACTAAAGCATCAATTGTTTATGAATTATTCCGAACTTGCGGGATTAAAGCCATTGTGCGTTTCCACACAAAATTATGAAGGTTATGATAGTTTAATCAAAAGTTGAAAGCTGTTAAATTTTATATCTCGAACTATTATAGGATTTATTATATCTTTAGCTTCGAAGAATCAAAGATTTCGCATTTCAGACTATGTTTGTTGTTAGATTTTATGTTCTGGGTAATGTAAAGTGATTTATTTGTTGAAGTTCGCATATGTATCACATTTGGATAATCTGGAAGTAAGACAGTTCATGTTACTACAAATTTTTTTACCTCGATCATCAAACTTGATGGTTTAAAATAGTAAATCAACAAAGGCAATGCAAATAGTGTAGTGTGAGATTCTGCCTAAATATCACTGCAAGGCGAGACCCACGAGTCTTTAAGTTTATTTCTTTTTCTTTATTTTATATGATTAATTTTCAGCTTTACACTGACAATACCACTACCTAAAATTGATGATTCACAGATGGAACTACAGCACGCAACAGCGCAGCATTGTCGTCATTTTCAAACATTAAAAATATCACATTTTGGTTTTGAATAAAATTAAATCGAAAAGGTGTTCATAAGTATCCGACGGCCGTCGGCTCAGGGGATGTATATGGCTCGGTTGTGGAGGTCCTCATGGGTATAAGTCTGTGTGAGTATACGTTTGAAATTTTTTAGCAACTCTTTATTTTCCTAATTTCACTATATTTTTTTTACAATTTTCCACAATGTATACTTTCACAAGTTATTAGTTTTTGCGATTCTTTTTCGTATCGACCAGCCCGAATTTGGTGAATTTTGAAGATACAGAGCTGATTTTGGTATCAATCGATTCAGCTTGATGAGGGGGTCCAGAAAATACTAGTTTTACCCACATCCCTGAATTTTTTCGATTTCTTGAGGCCCCTTGGGGAAACCAAACACTTTTTCTTCGGAATATGGTCATGTTGGGTACCACTCGACTTGGCCTGATGAGAAAAATACACTGTTGTGTATATCATTGAAATCTACGCCACCGTTAGAAATTTATGAGGGCCCAAGTAACCCTGAATCGCGAAAATAAAATGCAGGTTTTAGTAATTTTACAAATTGGGACCTCAAAAAATCGGAAAAAGGGGTGAGTATTAAAATGGGTATTTTACCAAAATCAGCTCTGTATCTTCAAAACTGACCAAATTCGGGTTGGGGGATAATGGAAAATAACTGTTTTTGCCCTTAAACATGTACGATAGTCGAATTTGGGATCACTGCTATATTGTTTTGCATTTGCAATGTAAATTACATGTAAACTTTGTTTTAATGTCATTTTTAGCGAAAGAGACCATAAAATTATCAGTTTGCGCTTAATAGGGGCGGACAAAACCGAATTGTTTGGCGTGCCCATTTTTGAATGGTGAGCGGATAGGGTAGTGGGCAGCGCAAAGTGTTTCAATAAGCATAGGCGGCAATAAAATGCAGCATAAGCAACTATGTATAATCTGACAATAGACGAAAATACGAAAATAAAGTAAAGTTGTTATAATGAACCAGCGCGCTATTAGTACTGATGTAGCTTATATATAAGTTCATATTAGTTACGAATAAATAGCTTGGTGTAGTTTGTTGTGTAATACATGCTCATATTGTCAAATACATATTGATAATATGTATTATGCAAACTTCAATCAAATATCTTATACACCACCATCCTGTGGAATGGTTATAAAAAACATATTGTAAGTTGTATGTGTGGTATAGTGGCACGTCGCTTATCTTGTAGCCGCGTAGCTGTGGATTCCATTTGCCTTCATAGCTTTTGTTCATCGCTTTTGAAAATGTTTTTCACTTTTTTGCCAATTTCAGTATAATTTGAAAAGAAAATAGATAAACATTTACAATTCGGGCAGTACCGCTCGCTACCCTCATTAAACAACATCGCATCAATGGTAAGTTTTAAACAGTTATAGACATTCATAACCACTTCATAAATCGTTACAGTAATGTACTACCAACACAAAGTTTTTTCCATTTCTATTTTAGCTTTATGGAATTTCTTCTTTGGTTCCACGAAGCTTGTAGTCTCTATATGACTAATAAATTTTCATTTTCGAGGCTTATTGATTTAATAAACCGTATTGGTTGAATCATGGAAACAAAATGTTCTAGCGGCCAAATTGTTTCGCGCTGCAGCCTATGTTGGTATGTAGATACAGTATTGTTTACTGCTAGGTAAGACGATGCGTGTGTTATAAGGGTAAAGAATTTTGCTAATTTTAAATCCAGCTATACTCAAAACTCCGGAAACGAACAGGCGAAAAATGTGGAAGGCGTTACGAAAATCGAGCCCTCTAGCCCGTGATTGTAAAACCATTGTGGAAACGAACAGGAAAAAATGCGGAAGTCGTTGCGAGGATTGAGCCGTCAAGCCCAGGATTGTAAAACCTCTGTCTTACTAATCGCCAACAAACACCTATGGTTAACATTTTTACAAATGCTTTTTATCTCGTCCATGCATATTTATTAAGGCAAATAACAAAATGGACGTCACACCTACATCAAAATAATATTAGCAAATTCCTTTCAATAACCAAACTTTGGTAAATTTTACGAGTTGGTAAGTTCAGATTACGTCCTCCACCCCGGACACTATATAAGATAAATCAGAGTGAATTCCGTGTATTCATTTTTTCAATAGTAACTCAGAGTTTTCGTGTCACTATTCAAGGTTTTATAATATAAATTCAAAATTTATTATGTTATCAAGTTATGTTATGCGATATATACTACGTAGTGTACTAATTTTAGCTTATATATATAATATGACTGTGCAAATAGTAACTGTCTTGATGCCGATATTTACTAGATACTTCGCACGCACAATTGAGGTTAATTAATTTCGGAGCCATATATGCAACGGGAAGTCTGTTATATTGTGATATATGTTTCTGTAGTTCTGTTCGTTAATATTTGTGAACCTATTTTGTGTCCACTTTACCGTATAAATTCATCAATTAACAATTAATATCAATAGAATAAACGACATAGTAAACTCTTCAATCACTTTTCTTTGTGCCATATTAATGTCGTACTGATTTTATATATTAGCGGCATCATTTGTTTTCTTGGAGCAGGCTCCAAATGTAAACATTTTGCGTGCCGGCGGGAGTTGAACACACGCCTTCTGGCGGGAGCCCCATTGATGGCTTAGTTACAACTAAAATAATTATTACTAGCTGAGATACCGGGCGCCGCCCAGGCCTGGGAAAGCGTTGCAGCAGAGTACCCTGGCGAACTGATTAGCAGTATTTATGTCAGTTTTTTTTGCGTAGGTTATATTGAAGGTTCGAAATGTGCGAATTCTCCAAACTCAATGAACTTAATAGACCACTTTGATCGGGGTTCATTCAGAAGAACGGAATAACTTTGGCTATCATCTGCAGTTAAGCCGTAAGTCGTTCTCATCACTGTGAACCAATACCCGGCTTTCGTTCAGGCGATAGTATGGAGAACTTACATACAGACCATATCAACTCTGATTTCTTTTCAAGCACGCAACAATTACTACACACATTATCACCTACGATGTTTTCGCTTCACAGGTGACAATTTTGCTCACTTTGATCGGGGTTCATTCAGAAGAACGGAATAACTTTGGCTATCATCTGCAGTTAAGCCGTGAGTCGTTCTCATCACTGTGAACCAATACCCGGCTTTCGTTCAGGCGATAGTATGGAGAACTTACATACAGACCATATCAACTCTGATTTCTTTTCAAGCACGCAACAATTACTACACACATTATCACCTACGATGTTTTCGCTTCACAGGTGACAATTTTGCTGCACAGGACTGTAAAAATGTTGTTTTTTAAATATTGTCTTCTTTTTCGCACGTCCCGCCTTAAATATAATGTCGGAATGTTGTTCGCACGATATAATGTGAAATTCGGCATGCTCAACGAGTGCATTGATATTTAAAGTAGTGCTCTCAGATCAGCCAACTATGCGATGGATTTGTCGAAGGCAGTTTTGAACTGAAGTGCCAATGTCGAACCCACGTGTTCGCATCGACAGCAAGGACCGGACGCTATGCGCTTTCGGTGCAACGTAAAATAAGTTTTAGGCATTGGGCAAAACAATTAAAAAAGAAAAATGAAGTTGACACTTAGGTATACCCATGACTTATACAGTCAACTCGTGTACAGTCATCTACCTACTCATGATAAAGTGTTAGCCCAAATCTCCACCCAAAAAGTTCGTCCTGCATTTTGAAAAAATAATATAAAAATATGTTGGACTGCGCCGTATAAACGATCGACGGACGTAGCATAAGGGAAAAAACTAAAAGAGAAAACGATTACGTGTGTGGACTATAAAAGCCAAAAAAATGAATGTCGATTGCCGTAATAATTATACGCATCCGTATATTTTGACTATACAGCATTCACATAAACCCCCCGTACAAACTGAATCTATACTACACTACTAATCATAAAGTGTTTAGCCACACAAAAGTACCTCCGGCGTCCTGAAAGTATGTAGAAAAATTCGTGTTGCAGTTGGTACTTCCATCCGGTAGCCACTACTACACCAAAAGGTGGTGAAACGTGAGCAGCGAACGATAAAGATAAAGCAAAGTGTTACCCATCTTATTCACATAGGACTGTACTCATTCTTTTCATTGCACTACACTATGGCATATCACGACCATAAAAAACAGATTAAGTAAAGAAAAAATATTATACGAAACAAAGTGACTCACATTGCCTCTGCATCGATGCCTGGCGGCAGAAGCCACAGTGGCTCGAGCCATTTCACCACCTCTTCGTCTTCTTGGCATTTTGTAAACTGAATTCGAAAATACTGCGCAAAATGTAAATGAATATGGAAGAGTGAACCGTTGCGTATTAAACATATGAGTGCGCGATTAAATAATTGCGTCATGGCATAATAATGATTGCGTGAAAGTTACGTTTATGAGTGACAGTAAATAACTAAATAAATGCTACGCTAGAGGCTAATTAAAAAAACGCGTGCATAGCGGTGGAACAGAACACGGTTCTCTTGCTGAAGCGTCGCCTCTTATGTATATACAGATAGGCGCTGAAATAGAACATGGTCTTCAACTGAAGCATCGCCCACAGAACGACTGTGCTAGTGTAGACATCCAAAAGTGCACTAATTACTTAGTATTTAAGCTAATTCATAATAAGCTAACCCCCGAACTGTATTGTGGGTTTTAAATTTGTTTACAAACTAAGTTGGACTTTGCTGATTCAGAATATATGTGGGTTGGGATGTATCTATAATTCTTTCGACAGAGTTGAATACAAACATTCAGACAAATAATAAACAGACGAAAATCCCTCTCCCCTTATATATATAGATATACAACAAAGTTATTTAGGCTTTAGGGTTAGGCTACAGCTTGAGCCATAACTTGGGCTTCGGCCACAACTCCTTAGTGGATAGTGTGATTGACACGTTATAGGGCATAACTCGGCAACGGATGATCTGATTGAACCAAAAATGGCTTCTTTGAATTTGTCAATCTACGTGGTACCAAAGTTCACCAAATTCAGATTTTTTTTCATTTTTTTGCCCAAGTGTCTCGTTTGATAAAACTGGACAATTTGGTCTAAAATTTTTTGTGAGTGTTACGGACGGAGAAAGTGTATGTTTTCTAGGGTAACAGAATACGCTAAGTATAAATCTGCAGGAATTCTCGTTGTATCTGGACTACTCGAATTCCGTTTCCCCCTCAACTGCACTATAACGATCACCCATTATATTCTAGCTCATGCGCCTTTCTAGATTGTTCAACTGAAAACATCATAACGAATGCTGCAGCTGTTGTTTAATTTACTCAAAGGATGCAGGAGCAGAGGAACAATTAATGTTGCTATTTCCTAGGTAAACTCAACGGTAAAAAAGCAATATTTAGCAGCAAATTTAACAGCGCTGAATAACGTAATTTGCTAATAGTCTCGTATCGCAGGTCGGTCGCCGCTTTTGCACGGCGATTCGACGACAACGTCCAAAACCAAAAATTGGACCTCGGTTGATTTTTAAGAATTATAATAAAACCACGTTAAATCGGTTCAATCAGGACTACTGTTATACCACTGTCATGTAACTCATGGATAAAGATGTATCGTACACAGTTAGACAAAATCCGAAAATGTATCGTACACAGTTAGACAAAATCCGAAAATGTATCGTACACAGTTAGACAAAATCCGAAAGCAATATCACAGTCGTCAATCCGAAAACAATGCCACATCCTGACGGATGTGACAATAAACTGCGTGGTGATGTTGTTTTCTTCCACTAGCGTTTGTATTCATGATTTAATTGAAAATTCTAAAGTTAATCATGATTGGTGATTGATGTTTACGATAGTGACAGTAGTTCGAATTTACTTTGATTGTGTCTCCAATCACCCAAAGATCGATAATTATGCGAACTATGAAGTTATTTTTCCGATTCGAGGTATCTGGCTGTTGTGGCTTAAATCATTCATGGTAGTTTCGAGAATCCGAATTGCTTCTAAATTTTTTTGTATAAACATAATTTAATTTTTAGTAAAAGATGTAATATGCTTTTTAGCGTCACTTATTAGTAGTTTATACATATACGGGCGAGGCCCCAAGTCTCAGGTGGGATAGCGGATGCTTCGAGCACAAGTCTTCCCCAGGAAGGGATTAGCCAGCCGCATGGGGGAGGCTGTCGGGAAAATAAATTTTCGTAATGTTTTGGCATTCTAAATTGCGCAATTTTTTCCTATTTTCCGACGAATTTTACCAATTTTCCCAATTTTTTGTCTATTTGAACCACAATTTTTTGCGTGCCTTTGGCGCGCAGTGGTGGTGTCTTCGGAGCCCCCGGGCGGGGTTGGCGACGCTCCGACGGAGCGGATATGTCCGAGCCTTACGGGGGAGATAATCCCCCTGCGAGCATGCATGAGTTTATCCATAATTTTACGGTGATTTATTTTAAGAAAGAAATTTTATTTTATCTACCAAAGAATTTAAATTAATGTTAATAGTAACCGACCATCAAATTAAATGTGTTTGTACGCGTGTGGTGTTAATAGTGAATCTTTTATTAGCAGTCACTGCATGATGCAGAACGAAAGGTTTAGCATCAGGTGTTAATACGATCATTGCGAAACCAACTACTAAGAAATAGCCTCACTATAACTCCCCTGTCAGCATTTTACAAGTGGCAATATAAAATATTGCATTAGGGGACCCAATTCAAGCTGAGCAGCATAACGTTATGTCCTTAAAGCTATGCCACGTTATTTCAGAAATTTGACAGTGATACCCAATCTTGAATAATTTTATGGGGATGTTCTTTCTCTTAGATCAGGAATATCATACTAATTTCCAGTTATTTTAGGTATTTTACAGCTATGTACTTTCCATTTCATAGCTATGTGTCATTGGTTACGTTTGAAACTATAAACTATGTGCAGTTAACTCAGAAGATTTGATTTGTAGCGATGTTTCACCAATATATATCGTTTATGTTTCCTTTCACTTTATATTTTTATCAATCCAACATCATTCCAGGTACTGCAAAACTGCAGGCAGTTCTAATATAGACTATTTTTTTCATGTTTTTCAAATACAAAAGATGAAACATGTTGGGCGTTTCTCATGATCTTAATAAAATCATGAGAACATATATTATTTATTTTTTAATAATTATTGTATTATATATTCCCGCACCTATTTACCACTGGTTTGCTATATCCTTCTAATATCAGAGAAAAATAGACTATTTTTCCATATCATATTGGCTATAATGATTTGGTTTATGTTTAGTTGTTTTTTGTTTATTTATTTTAATTAAAAATATACTTAAAACGAACTCATCGTATAATGTGAGATTGCGATAGCATTGCTGGCAGTTCTTATGGCTATAATGAAACATGATCTATACTAAAACTGTGTTTACTGTGTTTAGTGGATATTGTAATAAAATTTATAGAGTTCTCGTTGATTGGTGATTTTAGTTATCTGCTTAGGTGTACCGTATCCATGCTCTGGAGGTGGAATATATGACGTACTACTGTGTGTATCGGGTAAAGTGTAATGCGGCGTTCACATTATAATCTCCCAGCTGTTTGAAACTTCTGTCCCCATATAGACGCGGCCCTACCGTATAGACAATTAGCGTGACACACATACTGCAAATTAATTGGCGAAGATGTACGACACACCCCTAGCTACTACAATTTTTACAGTGTCGTACACACCCTTCCAATTTCAATTTCCATTTAGCGCGAATTAACTGTAACGGACACCGTCTGCAGCTAATGCGGTTTATTAGTCAACTGAACTGTGTAGTTTTTTATTATCGATATTTGTACCTAGGGCATACGAATGTTGATGAAATAATGCAGCACTGTCAATAATACTGCAACAAGACACGGTGCGGTTGACACTGCCGAGAAGTGGCAATACTCTAGCTAGGTACCCTTGAAAAAATTTATAAAAAAACATGTAGGGGTCTAAGGCACCCGGTTGTCGACAGTGTCCTTGACACTGTGTGGTGTACATAGGTTCCAAACGTTGGGGACATTATAACGTGAACTATGCATAAACAATGCCCATTGGAAGCCAAAATTCTGGTGGGTAGGAAGCACAAAGCTGCAATTGGGGCATGCATACTCTAGGTACCAGAAAAGGCGTAGCCAAGTTTTGGGGGTTGAACTTCGGCCTCCAGGGGGGTGGTCAACCGCTCCCGAGGGGGTAGCAGGTTAGGGATGCGGTGACTTTTAAGCGGTAGGAGGATCAACCGACCTGCAAGAGGATAACTCCGCTACCCCTCGCCTCTTTGAGTATGTATGCATTGGGGGTTGCTAAAATTGGGATTTTTTGTCGAATGGGCAATAAAGCATGGTGTCATTTTTGCAGTCAGAAGCAGTTGCGGCAAGCCATAATGGTTGTGTTTGGAGTATGTATCTTTCTCCATTATTGCCAAGTTTGCTTAAAAATATGTGTATTTCTGCTCAAATTGTTAAATATTCAGACGTCAAGGTTGGGCCCGGTGCCTCAGGCGGAATAAATATATTGTTTACGGAGGTCCTACCGATTTGGGGTAACCATCACTCTCCCCATGGTGCCGTATAATATATCACTTGTCTATACCGACGTGCTCTGCCGTTGCTTTCTCCACGCTATATAAGCCTTAGAATTAGAAATTTTTACGCTCAAAATTCATTTTCTTAAGCTTCATTGGATAACCGTCTTTGCTAATAAGTTATTTAATTTGACCGCCATTTCAGACAACTCGCTGCAATTAAAACATGAATAATACCCTTAATCGAAATTTACAAAGCGCGCACTTTTTGTAGGCTGTAATTGCCACACGCTAAAGAGGTAATGAATATCAGTTGCGAAGAGTTAGCGAGGCGGCAAAATCCTGTAACCGCGCTGCTAATTCGGTTCAGCGTTGTGATCACAGTTTCTAATTTCTGTAACCTATTGAACTAACGTGTGTTCTACTCATAATGATTTTGGTTTACGAGTGACTATAGAATCTGCAGGAAATTATATCTTTTAACTTATCCCGCAGCGACACACAATGTCGGTGCACGTATCGTTTGAATTTTATAAGGATTTATATTAAAATTGCATGTGATTTGATTCTGGACTTTTTATGTGATTTATTTAGTGTTGCCAAAGCAATTCTTCGACAAAACTGACAGCACGACAGGATCATACCGACCACAATGACTATACATATTTCTCTGTAAATGCTACACAGCTATATTATTAATGATGGCATTATTTGAATTGTAGCCTCAGCAAAAGTAAAACATTTCATATCAATCTTGTCAGAAATATATTTCCAACTACATTTGTGCTTAACCATACTACCGTTTTTTATTACATAGCTGACGCCAGGTTCTCATTTTCAATTTTTTGTTTGTCATTTATTGCTTTTGGAGAAGACATTAATTAAAGTTCAATTTTTATGGTGGTTGGGATTTCGCCGACCGAGGAGCTTCTGTATTGTGTTTTGTATAATATTAAAATTTCTAAAATGCATTCCTATGTTCTACATTTAATACTACAGTGTTCGTTTAGTAGAAACAACGTGACAAATAATTCTAACAAAAACGAAATTGTCTTTTTGATAAGGCTCTCCGTTATGAATATGACTCTTTGCCTATAACTTTTAATATCATTTGAAATGACATATACGCCCTTATATTGTATAAAATGGAAGCCATAATTTCGTTGAATTTTAGTAAGTTCGGTATCATGATACCTATAACTTCCATATACAAATATATGTCCACGTCATATCTGCCGTATAGCCATGTGAAGGGTCACATAAAGTACTAACGTCTCCTTTTGGTGCGCCTTAAAGTACTAACGCATTTTTTGGTACGCCTTAAAGTACTAACGCCTCCTTTTGGTACGCCTTAAAGTACCAACGTCGCGTTTTGGTGCGCCTTAAAGTACTAACGCCTCCTTTTGGTACGCATTAAAATACTAATGCCTCCTTTTGGTACACCTTAAAGTGCTAACGCCTCCTTCTGGTACGCCTTAAAGTACTAACGCCTCGTTTTGGTACGCCTTAAAGTACTAACGCATCCTTTTGGTAGGCCTTAAAGTACTAACGCCTCCTTTTGGCACGCCTTAAAGTACCAACGTCGCATTTTGGTGCGCCTTAAAGTACTAACGCCTCCTTTTGGTACGCATTAAAAAACTAATGCCTCCTTTTGGTACACCTTAAAGCACTAACGCCTCCTTCTGGTACGCCTTAAAGTACTAACGCCTCCTTTTGGTACGCCTTAAAGTACTAACGTCTCCTTTTGGTACGCCTTAAAGTACTAACGCCTCCTTTTGGTACCCTAAAACTACCCTCCTTGACCCAAATATACCCTCCTTGTACGCCTAAATACCAACTCGCTGGTGCGCCTTAAAGTACTAACGCCTCCTTCTTTTGGTACGCCTTAAAGTACAACTCCCCCACAACCCACGCAAATCCCAATGCCTCCTTTTGGACCCTGATCTACACCCTTTGTACACCTTAAAGTACTAACGCCTTCTTCTGGTACTAACCCTTCTTTGTACACCTTAAAGTACTAATGGCTCCTTTTGGTGCACTTTAAAGTCCTAACCCTCCCACCTAACTCTACCCTCCCTCATATACTAAATACTAACGCCTACGTATGCCTTAAAATACTAACCCTATTTACCCAATACGCCTCCTTTTTGGTACGCCTTAAAGTACTAACGCCTCCTTTTGCACACCTAGCTTCCCCTGACACCAACACGCCACGTAGCATAAAGCACTAACGCTTCCGTACGCCAAATACTAACACCTCCTTACGCTTAAGTGTGCCTTAAAGTACTAACGCCTACGTTTGGTATGCCTTAAAATACTAACGCCGTATTTTGGTACGCCTTAATGTGCTAACACCTACTTTTCGCCTCCTTCTTTACTACTCCTAAAGTACTAACGCCTCCTTTGGCACACCTAAATACTAACGCTTCCTTTTGTACACCTAAATACTACGCCACGTTGTATGCATAAAGCACTAACGCTTCCTTTTGTACGCCTAAATACTAACACCTCCTTTTTACGCTTAAAGTACTAACGCCTCCTTTTTTGGTACGCCTAAAGCTACGCGCTTAAAGTACTAACGCCTCCTTTTGGTGAACCGCCAACCCACGCAACAACGCCCCGACGCAAACGCCATAAAGACACGCCACAGCAAAACACAACGCCCACACAAACAACACCCCACGCAACAGCGCCCCCGCCACACGCCCCGCGCCAGCAACGCCCCCGCCACCCCCCCCCCCCTAGGGTAAACTCATTTTATTCCGTCACTTGCATAACTCACCGAATACCGTCACTTTTAGTTTGAACCCAGATATAATTTGATTGGGCAACTGACATATTTCATTCGCACATCATCATATTCATCGATCGATTTCGCACACAACGATATGTTTTTTATTGCGATATGCTATTATTTAGTTTTTATGTAATTATATTAAAGTTAGTATGTTTTAATGCATTTAATATACGTGAAAATTAGTGATTTTGCTTAAGCAGAACTCGCTATAGCTAAGCTTTTAGGACAAGGGCAAAATGGAGGCCGTAATGTGTAGATTCAAAATTTATAAGATTCAAGTGACTGTGATCATGACAACCCAAGTTGTGTAGGGTTTGTCGAAGTACCCAAGAATATGACCTACTCACATTGATCCGGCACTACTTGCCTAATATCGTCACTTCCATATCCTAATATTGGCATGTTCATACAGCCATTTTTCTTGTATTTTTACCTAGTACAGTGGAAGTAATAACTGCGTACTGCACCATGCCATCATATCTGCTGTGCTGAACTGGTGTTTCGGGTGAGGTGGTGCCAAATTGGACATTGATTATTTCTGAGTAGACACTAATAATGTCATAGGTATAAACGTTTCATAAAAAGCTTAAAGTTGTGGATTTTGTATGTTGTGTACAAATGCATCTATTACTAATCACTCCGAAAGCTGGTCGCAAAGAAAGTGAATAAAGATATCGAGTGGATGAATTTTGTTGTTATAAGCTTTAAGCAGCGTCAATAGGTACCAGTTGCTTACAATACCGGTTTTGACTATATATTATTGCCATACATGGTCGTAGAGTGTGAAAATGACGTCGAACGCGTACTAGTACCATATCACACATCAAATTATCTTCAGCTTTTATGTTTCAATTTTTGCTCCTTTTAAATCGTATTGTGCTCAACGAACTACATGGACTTTAATCTCTGACAAATTATTGACACAGTGGCGTTTGGTGTAATATTTTCCAATGCTTATGCAAGGCTGCTGCTTCAGAAACAGTAATTAATGGATTTCGTCCCGGTGGTTTATGTCCACTATATTTCGAAAGTATTCCAAAGGTGGCATTTAATATATCGAAAGCAATAATGGGAGTACCATCAAACGAGTCTTCTGAGAAGTCAAACATAGAATCTTCCTGTGGTAATTGCAAACAAGTTTTTCAGCTGAAGGAATAGCGTCCGATCCATCAGCAGTTAGTGATGTTTTGGAATTACGTCTGGCTGCTTCAGCAACCTGTGGTTTCAACGTAGTATTCGATAACGTAGCACGAGGCGGACTACTTTCCCATTTAACCCGAACAAGAAAATTTTTGCATCATTCGGACAGCGGTTAATTTAGCAGTAAACGAAGATAGTGCCATAAACGATCAGGGCAACGCTATCGACAATAGTAAACAATCGGACGAGCATAAGGATGATGAAATCGAGTTGACAAGATATGATGCTGCGCAGTCGGTGCAAAACGAACTCCATTCTCCATTCCCGGATAGTAGGGCATGTCCCCCAGATACCACCTTCTCCTGCTTTTAAACTCCACTCGATATCCACCGCTACTAAGCTATAAAAGCTTTAGGGCGCATGAAATATCCCAAACTGCACCTAAATCCCAAAGCTTCGAATTCGACACCATGCTCATCGATCAGCACACGCACATGAGCCCCAGAAAAATATTTCTTACGCAATCACCAAAGAAACGGACGGTAATACGGACGGGGTTTGCGGGGTCTATGGTGTTGATTATGGCAAGGACAAGAGTGTTATTGACAGGTTGCAATGTTTGCGGTGTATGGAAAAGCAACTTGAGAACTGTGGCGGTGTAATTGGTGCTACGACATTTTTCTGCGTTTGGTGTAGTCGAATAAAAGCAAAGGAATTTACAGCTTATCTTTAAATTCAATTTTTCTTTGACTCTACTTTTAGCTGCAAACACGATTCCTTTTAACTTGTTTCACTTTCAACTCCTGAAAAGGTTTATGGGCACATGTCACGCGATGAATATTCAGAATAGCTTTAACAAGGCTTCTTGAACCAGCACGTACATACAAACCTTAAACGGTGACCCAGTTTTACAGTGACATGTAGCAGCACGTAATATAATGTCCCATGCGTCTCTTTAATGTTAAAATTTAAGCATCTTACTATTCGGGATCATGCTCTTTGTTTATGACAGTAATAGGAAAATAAATGACGGTATTATGAGTCGATGACGGAAGGTGTCTGGAAAGTGACGCAAAAGGGTGAGTTGCAGAAAATCTTCACTACTTTTGGCGAAAATGCCATAAATAGCTAAAGTTTTTATTAAGAGTGTTGTTTTTCCGTAGCACGCGAGCCAATACCAACAACAACAATTGTGCGAAGTCTGGGCCTAGTCGGCTAATGGGTTCCAGAGTTATGACATTTTAAACATAAGATTTTGTGTCGTAAATCCTTAGTTTTTGCAAAGTGACGATATTAAATGAGTTTACCCTATACTTGCGCTCCTTTTTTACCCTTTTTTGTCCCTTCTTTCCCCCCTCTTCCTTTTGGTGTTAGTTGTTTTGGGTGTTTTTTTTAATTTTTTTTTTTTTGTTTTTTTTTTTTTTATTATAGTTGTTTTTTGGTTTATGCTTTTTGTTAGTCCTTTTTTGGTTTGTATTTTTGGTGTTATATTTTTTTGTTATTCTTTTGTTTAGTATGTGTTTTGGTGTTAGTATGTTTTGGTGGTTATTCCTCTTTTT
This sequence comes from Trileptium ribeirensis, assembly GCA_030248225.1. Lineage (NCBI taxonomy): Eukaryota > Metazoa > Nematoda > Enoplea > Enoplida > Thoracostomopsidae > Trileptium > Trileptium ribeirensis. The sequence continues at coordinate 42,614 of JASANE010003577.1, forward strand.
ACCTTATTACGCTCTTTTATTTTTTCCTCCTTTTTTTTTTTGTTTTTCCTTTAAAGTACCAACGTCGCTTTTGTGCGCCTTAAGTGCTAACGCCTCTTTTTTCGATTAAAAACTAATGCCTCCTTTTGGTACACCTTAAAGTACTAGCGCCTCCTTCTGGTACGCCTTAAAGTACTAACGCCTCCTTTTGGTACGTCTTAAAGTACTAACGCCTCCTTTTGGTACGCCTTAAAGTACTAACGCTTCCTTTTGGTACGCCTTAAAGTACTAACGCCTCCTTTTGGTACGCCTTAAAGTACCAACGCCTCCTTTTGGCACACCTTAAAGTACTAACGCCTCCTTCTGGTACGCCTTAAAGTACTAACGCCTCCTTTTGGTACGCCTTAAAGTACCAACGCCTCCTTTTGGTACACCTTAAAGTACTAACGCCTTAAAGTACTAACGCCTTTTTTGCTACACCTTATAGTATAAACGTATCCTTTTGGTATGCCTTAAAGTAGTAACGCCTCCTTTCGGTGCGCCCTAAAGTAGTAACGCCTTCTATTGGTACGCCTTGAAGTACTAACGCCTCCATTTGGTACGCATTAAAATACTAATGCCTCCTTTTGGTACACCTTAAAGTGCTAACGCCTCCTTCTGGTACGCCTTAAAGTACTAACGCCTCGTTTTGGTACGCCTTAAAGTACTAACGCATCCTTTTGGTAGGCCTTAAAGTACTAACGCCTCCTTTTGGCACGGCTTAAAGTACCAACGTCGCATTTTGGTGCGCCTTAAAGTGCTAACGCCTCCTTTTGGTACGCATTAAAAAACTAATGCCTCCTTTTGGTACACCTTAAAGTACTAACGCCTCCTTCTGGTACGCCTTAAAGTACTAACGCCTCCTTTTGGTACGCCTTAAAGTACTAACGCCTCCTTTTGGTACGCCTTAAAGTACTAACGCCTCCTTTTGGTACGCCTTAAAGTACTAACGCCTCTTTTTGGTACGCCTTAAAGTACCAACGCCTCCTTTTGGTACGCCTTAAAGTACTAACGTCACCTTCTGGTACGCCTTAAAGTACTAACGCCTCCTTTTGGTGCGCCTTAAAGTACTAACGCCTCCTTTTGGTACGCATTAAAATACTAATGCCTCCTTTTGGTACACCTTAAAGTACTAACGCCTTCTTCTGGTACGCCTTAAAGTACTAACGGCTCCTTTTGGTGCACTTTAAAGTACTAACGCCTCCTTTTGGTGTGCCTTAAAGTACTAACGCCTCCTTTTGGTGCGCCTTAAAGTACTAACGCCTACGTTTGGTATGCCTTAAAATACTAACGCCGTATTTTGGTACGCCTTAATGTACTAACGCCTCCTTTTGGTACGCCTTAAAGTACTAACGCCTCCTTTTGGCACACCTTAAAGTACTAACGCTTCCTTTTGGTACACCTTAAAGTACTTACGCCACGTTTTGGTATGCATTAAAGCACTAACGCTTCTTTTTGGTGCGCCTTAAAGTACTAACACCTCCTTTTGTTACGCTTTAAAGTACTAGCGCCTCCTTTTGGTACGCCTTAAAGTACTAACGCCTCCTTTTGGTGCGCCTTAAAGTGCTAACGCCTCCTATTTGGTACGCCTTAAAGCGCTAACGCTTCCTTTTGGTACGCCTTAAAGTACTAACGCCTCCTTTTGGTACGCCTTAAAGTACTAACGCATCCTTTTGGTACGCCTTAAAGGACTAACACCTCCTTTTGGTACGCCTTAAAGTGCTAACGCATCTTTTTGGTACGCCTTAAAGTACTAACGCCTCCTTTTGGTACGCCTTAAAGTACTAACACCTGCTTTTGGTACGCATTAAAATACTAATGCCTCCTTTTGGTATACCTTAAAGTACTAACGCCTTCTTCTGGTACGCCTTAAAGTACTAACGGCTCCTTTTGGTGCACTTTACAGTACTAACGCCTCCTTTTGGTGTGCCTTAAAGTACTAACGCCTCCTTTTGGTGCGCCTTAAAGTACTAACGCCTGCGTTTGGTATGCCTTAAAATACTAACGCCGTATTTTGGTACGCCTTAATGTACTAACGCCTCCTTTTGGTACGCCTTAATGTACTAACGCCTCCTTTTGGTACGCCTTAAAGTACTAACGCCTCCTTTTGGCACACCTTAAAGTACTAACGCTTCCTTTTGGTACACATTAAAGTACTTACGCCTCGTTTTGGTATGCATTAAAGCACTAACGCTTCATTTTGGTACGCCTTAAAGTACTAACGCCTCCTTTTGTTACGCTTTAAAGTACTAACGCCTCCTTTTGGTACGCCTTAAAGTACTAACGTTTCCTTCTGGTGCGCCTTAAAGTGCTAACGCCTCCTATTTGGTACGCCTTAAAGCGCTAACGCTTTCTTTTGGTACGCCTTAAAGTACTAACGCCTCCTTTTGGTACGCCTTAAAGTACTAACGCCTCCTTTTGGTACGCCTTAAAGTACTAACACCTCCTTTTGGTACGCTTTAAAGTGCTAACGCATCTTTTTGGTACGCCTTAAAGTACTAACGCCTCCTTTTGGTACGCCTTAAAGTACTAACGTCTCCTTTTGGTACGCCTGAAAGCACTAACACCTCCTTTTGCTACGCTTTAAAGTACTAAGGCCTCCTTTTGGTACGCCTTAAAGTATTAACGCCTCTTTTTGGTGCGCCTTAAAGTACTAATGACTCTTTTGAAACGCCTTATAGTATAAACGTATCTTTTTGGTACGCTTCAAAGTACTAACGCCTCATTTTGGTACGCCTTAAAGTACTAACGCCTCTTTTGAAACGCCTTATAGTATAAACGTATCCTTTTGGTATGCCTTAAAGTACTAACGCCTCCTTTTGGTACGCCTTAAAGTACTAACACCTTCTTTTAGTACACTTTGAAGTACTAACGCCTCCATTTGGTACGCCTTAAAGTACTAACGCCTCCTTTTGGTACGCCTTAAAGTATTAACCCCTCTTTTTGGTGCGCCTTAAAGTACTAATGACTCTTTTGAAACGCCTTATAGTATAAACGTATCCTTTTGGTACGCTTCAAAGTACTAACGCCTCATTTTGGTACGCCTTAAAGTACTAACGCCTCTTTTGCAACGCCTTATAGTATAAACATATCCTTTTGGTGCGTCTTAAAGTACTAACACCTCCTTTTGGTACGCCTTAAAGTACTAACGCCTTCTTTTGGTACGCCTTGAAGTACTAACGCCTTAAAGTACGCCTTTTTTGGTACACCTTATAGTATAAACGTATCCTTTTGGTACGCCTTAAAGTACTAACGCCTCCTTTTGGTGCGCCCTAAAGTACTAACGCCTCCATTTGGTACGCCTTAAAGTACTAACGCCTCCTTTTGGTACGGCTTAAAGTGCTAACGCCTCTTTTGAAACGCCTTATAGTATAAACGTATCCTTTTGGTGCGCCTTAAAGTACTAACACCTCCTTTTGGTACGCCTTAAAGTACTAACGCCTTCTTTTGGTACGCCATGAAGTACTAACGCCTTAAAGTACTAACGCCTCCTTTTGGTACGCCTTAAAGTACTAACGCCTCCTTTTGGTGTGCCTTAAAGTACTAACGCTTCCTTTTGGTACGCCTTAAAGTGCTAACGCTTCCTTTTGGTACGCCTTAAAGCACTAACGCCTCCTTTTGGTACGCCTTAAAGTACTAACGCTTCCTTTTGGTACGCCTTAAAGTACTAACGCTTCCTTTTGGTACGCCTTAAAGTGCTAAAGCCTCCTTTTGGTACGCCTTAAAGTACTAACGCCTCTTTTTGGTACGCCTCAAAGCACTAAAGCCTCCTTTTGCTACGCTTTAAAGTACTAAAGCCTCCTTTTGGTACTCTTAAAGTACTAACCCCTCCTTTCTGTACGCTTTAAAGTACTAACGCTTCCTTTTGGTGCGCCTTAAAGTACTAACGCCGCTTTTGAAACGCCTTATAGTATAAACCTATCCTTTTGGTACGCCTTATAGTACTAACGCCTCCTTTTGGTACGCCTTAAAGTACTAACGCCTTCTTTTGGTACACTTTGAAGTACTAACGCCTCCATTTGGTACGCCTTAAAGTACTAACGCCTCCTTTTGGTACGCCTTATAGTATAAACGTATCCATTTGGTGCGCCTTAAAGTACTAACACCTCCTTTTGGTACGCCTTAAAGTACTAACGCCATTTTTTGCTACACCTTATAGTATAAACGTATCCTTTTGGTGCGCCTTAAAGTAGTAACGCCTCCTTTTGATGCGCCCTAAAGTAGTAACGCCTTCTTTTGGTACGCCTTGAAGTACTAACGCCTCCAATTGGTACGCCTTAAAGTACTAACGCTTCCTTTTGGTACGCCTTAAAGTACTAACGCCTCTTTTGAAACGCCTTATAGTATAAACGTATCCATTTGGTGCGCCTTAAAGTACTAACACCTCCTTTTGGTACGCCTTAAAGTACTAACGCCATTTTTTGCTACACCTTATAGTATAAACGTATCCTTTTGGTGCGCCTTAAAGTAGTAACGCCTCCTTTTGATGCGCCCTAAAGTAGTAACGCCTTCTTTTGGTACGCCTTGAAGTACTAACGCCTCCAATTGGTACGCCTTAAAGTACTAACACCTCCTTTTGGTACGCCTTAAAGTACTAACGCCTTCTTTTGGTACGCCTTGAAGTACTAACGCCTTAAAGTACTAACGAATCCTTTTGGTACGCCTTATAGTATAAACGTATCCTTTTGGCACGCCTTAAAGTACTAACACCTCCTTTTGGTACGCCTTAAAGTACTAACGCCTTCTTTTGGTACGCCTTGAAGTACTAACGCCTTAAAGTACTAACGAATCCTTTTGGTACGCCTTATAGTATAAACGTATCCTTTTGGCACGCCTTAAAGTACTAACACCTCCTTTTGGTGCGCCCTAAAGTACTAATGCCTTCTTTTGGTACGCCTTAAAGTACTAACGCATCCATTTGGTACGCCTTAAATTACTAACGCCTCCTTTTGGTACGCCTTAAAGTACTAACGCATCCTTTTGATATGCCTTAAAGTATTCTAACGCGGCGTTTGGTACGACGGAATTATGAATAAACTGTCAAGATTTAAATACCTATTTAGCTATAAGAACTCAACTGACATTTCGCATCATCCAAGTCGGATAGATAACACTATAATGGTTGTCCAAGGTATATCGGAATAGAGTGTTGCTGGTTTTGGCGACAGTGTGCACAGCGGTGGGCGGGAGCGCCCGGGAGGATAGAGACAAAATTTTTATAAATCCATAAATTACCCTGACAAAGTGCTAAAATTGTTCCCGTAGTCTTCGGTGCGCAAGGATAGGGAGGGATGCGACTTCAGGGGGTGGGGGTGGTAAATAGGTATGGCTTGGAGAGTATTTGATCGTTATAGGGCATAGCTCTCTACCTCATTCTCATGGTCACCCGTTATATATATATATAATCATGTATCCGACTTATTTCTGGTAATGCAAAGTACCTATTATGTGTTTAATATTTAACATTTTTGTAAGAGCTAAAATATAGTGTGTAGAGATCCGAAAATAGATGGCTAACCTTTGGAAACTTTCAGTAAGAGAATAAACGTTGGGTAACCTTGACTACCAATAGTTATCTGCTTTTTACTATAACCACTCGTCCGTTGTTTTAAAAACTTTTTGTTGTTTGTTGTCAATCAAAGAATTGTGTTTGAGAAACCTGTTTCAGTTACGATGTGATTGAATTCGAGTGGAATGAGCGAGCGAAGAGTGGAACGAGAATTATCAATTTTGGCTTTGGAGGGAGTTGAGAAGGTCCTGTCTGTGTGTGTGTCTGTGTGTGTCTGTCGCACCTGGATCTCGATAAAGGATGGGCGAATTTTGATGCAAGATAGCTCATTCGAACCGCAATGGTCGATTTAGGTGTAGTGACGGAGCCCGATTTTTCAATTTTTTCCCGTGGGAAAAGCTATGGGGCAAAATGACGTCGTTTTGGCCCATTTTTCGGGCAAACCCTCCAGTTTTTGCGACTTTTCTCAATAAGTAAACGAGTTATCCGCAAACTAATAGACCTATTCCATGTAGCTTTACCAGGGCTTTCCAATGATATGTAACAAGTTTTTCAACTACTTCCCAATCTGGAGTCTATAAGCTTATAGTTGGCGCCAAATTTAATATTTGGTGAAAAGTTGTGGGAAATGCACCTAAATGTGTTCTTATTGTTGGGTTTAGTGTCGGATATGGGTTTTTCTGGGCCAACAAGCTGATTGCGAGTGTCAAAAATATTGTGTGGCAAATATTTTTCACACTTGTGCTTCATACTTGGTATGAAAAATGAGATTTTTCTCAAGTGTCGATTTGAATTCTTCAACGTTCTTTTCACGGTCAATTTAGGGTTTTATTGAATTATTAAATTGTTAGTTCATTGTTTTTATACTCGTTGTATGATGTTTTGTCTACTGCATACGTTGGCTATCAAAAGAGGCGGGCGTAACTATGACTCATCACTCACGGTTTATATAATGCTGCACCTGCGTAATGTGCGTAGGCTTTGTTTGTGTGTGCTTTCTACAACGGACTTCGGGGGATTGTTCTCACCACTCGAATTCTGGCTCGCAAGCGAGCTTCACTAGTGTGATATCCGGCCTGCTAATCACACAATGTTATTAGTAGTGTTGATCTCGCTTTGACGAAAGTTAATATCAGCGAATGTTAACATTTAAAGCACTTGATGGTGTTTTCCAGGGGCGACAATTTCTATTCAGATTCGAAGTGCAGTACAACGGTTGGATAGGATAGGAATTTGACAAGCATAATACATGTCATATGGCAAACGAGGTCGACAAAGGTTCCATACGAGTACAGGGCAGTTCTATATGATGTAGCAAAATATTTCAACACGTCATCCCTGCCGAAAGAGTGCAGTGAACTTCTACAAGAATACCCCAAAACTGCAATTTAGGAATAGATACCATAGTAGAGCAACGATGTATTATAAGAAAACCCAAACGTGTCATCTAAGGTCCTCCGCCGCACGCGTACAGTGTAGTCTTATGTATATTAGGACCCCATATGCGCTATCTATAAGCAGATATTATATTGGAACAATGTGGTATCACAAACGCACCCTAATTATTCCATCTAGGAACAGCTGCCATACGTCTACAATGCAGTCTCAGATAAGAACCCTAAATTCAGCATCTATAAGCACAGATGCCGTATTTCCACCATATTCTGTTATACAAGGACTTTAAGTGAGCCATCTTAGCACAGCTGCATACATGCTTATAGAGGGATTTCACCATTCGAGATGGTGTTGATCCCCTTATAAGGTAGCCTGATCGCTCAACTGAGGCGCCACCACTGTCTTCTCGTGCCGATGGCGCGCGGACAATATTGCCAAATAAAGTCACGAGAAAATATTTGGGCAAATGAGCAAAAACGGAGTGAAATTAACAAGAATTGGCGAAAATTGGCAATAATTGTTGGGAATTTGGCAAAATTCGGACAACGTTGGCAGCAATTAAGAAAAATTTTGATTCCCAAAAAATTTGGAAAATTCCCCCAAACCGAAAACCTCCACACCGCCGACCGGCTGACCCCGCTCTGGGACGACCCCACCCCCGCAGCCCCCAATATTTCTCCCTGGGACTTCGTACATCGCACATGACATGTATGGATAAGTACATTCTCGTGTGAGGACCCACAAACATACAATCTTAGGACAGCTGCCATATTTACACAATTCCGTACTATAAAGTACCACAAAGATTATGATAAAGTCGACATCGACACCGGCGTAGCCAGGATTTCCTCAAGGGGGGGGGACAAAAATACTGCAAAAATTTAGACAAGTAAATACGCTACATGAAGACGCTATAAGCTAAAACGCGGGCTGTTATCAACGCATGATTTAATCACATAGCAAGATTTTTCTCATTACATAAGTAAACTGAATTATCTTAAATTATAGCAAGATTTTTCTCATTATATATGTAAACTGAATTATCTTAAATTAGTGAGAGAGACTAGTGTTTAAAAACGTCGCCTCATTGTACAAAACACGCAAGGAGTATGTTTCGTGTCATAATGTTCGAGCCAGAACAGTTACGTGGCAAGCTAAGCCAAGTTACAGAAACATAGAAATACAGTAACAAAAAATAGAAACGGATATAAACTAGAAAAGCATATACATATACACATACTACATATACATACTTCGATTCAAAAACGTCTCAATGGACGAGATCCTGATCTGTACATTCTGTTCGGAAAGATAGAAAACAAGAAAGTTAAAAAAAGAAAAAGTAAAAAGTTGCGTATATACGTTCCCGGGGCTAGCTATAAGTTACGAGTTACGTCGGTAACAAAAATAAGTGTGTAATAAAATAATAAACATAAGTGTATACTGAACCGATATAAAATCTGAAAAACTAAGATTAAATTTTCTAACCCGGATTCATTTGACGTGCTGCCACCATTATCGAAACTGTCCTTCACGTCGCAACTAGTGCTTTGTTTCGCATTATTAGAATTGTCTCCATCATTATTGCCATTATTTCCAGGATCGCGAGCATCAATCTTTTTTTTTGGCGAAAAACGACGTCAGAGTTTTTTGTGGATTAGACATTGTATTAATCAGAGGTGTTAAAGTATATTAAATCTGGAATAATTTATCTCAAACTATAAGATACAATAGAATGCACAATAATGACATTGCACAATAATAAGTTTCCGAAAGTGCAGCCGTTGCTGGTTATATGAGTGTTATACAGCGTAAATGTTTTTTGCAAAAATTGTGGAGATACGGCATCTCCAATTTCTGTGTAAAACCTGGAAACTTCCGAGGGGGGACATGTCCGGATGTCCCCCCCCCCTGGCTACGCCCTTGGACATCGAAACCTCGTTTTTATATGAAGAAAGAATAAGTCATTTCTTTCTACTACACAATGAAAAAGCCAATTATATTATTATGTATTTAACTATATTAATTTTGTTATTTTAATATTATAATATATATTTAATATAATTGTCGAATGGACGATTGGGTATCAATATTTAGACCCAAATGCCCGATGTATTTTAAGCTTATGATTCCCCAGTCCGCTATATGCTATTGTTTAAGCTTTATAAAATCATTTAATCAAAACCATGAAACGAACAACCGAACATCATGGTTCTGTTGTTGTACCCTTGTGGGTCTTATTCTGGGTTTAATTTTGTTATAATTTTCGACTTCTAATAAAAGCCCTTTTTATTGTATGTTTTTAATGACTATATGGTGTGGTTGTAAAGGCGGGCTTACGTCTTTATTATTATTATTCAATATGAGGTACACACACCTATATATACAATGTATCCATATTAATCTATATATTAATGTATCCTATATATCTATGTATCCAAATATTTATATATTATATATATATTGAGATGTGGTCGCCATTAACCGGAAAAACCTCATGGATCCGCTTTAGATAACAATGCTGTTAGAGGTCCAAACCGAGCACGGAACTAACAATCTATAAGAAGAGATCGCGAACAAATATGGTCCTTGTTGGCACAGGCGCAGATATAGAGTGGTGCGATTGAGGGATGCATCCACCCACATTAGGTAACCTTGGATTAAAACCCTTTTATATGGATATCCTAGGGTTAAAATCCTTGGTTAAAATCTCAGCATTTCCCAAACTTTTTTAGCCAGCCACAATTCTTGTATCACCCAAAAACTTCGGAAAGAATCTGCACCACTGTTTTCCCTTCTTGTAGGTGGAAGCAGATGATATATATTTGATTTTAACTATGGAATGGTTTTTCAGTCCATTAGCTATAAATATTCACATTAATTCAATTTATATATGGGGAGTCATATATTGGACGTGGTTTGTAAAAACTAGCTTTTATAATCGTAAAATTTTTAGTTTTAGCCGACATCTTTATGGTATTAAAATTTAGTCAGATATCATGAGCTATAAGTTCAACGAGCGCCGTGCTAAAGGCGTTCGAACAAAAAAAATATTTTATTCACTTTTTCTCGATTACCACTGGGATTAGTGAAATTTGTTTTCCACTACGAGTTAAAATAATCTTCGAAACGTATGACAAATGCTCAAGCTATCCTGTTTCTGTTTGGAATCCGCTAGCTCATATTATGGGTGCAACGCACACCTACAGCGAATAAGTTATTAAACCTTTTAAGCTCGGAAACGGAATTATTTGAGCGACTGGTTTTCAATTCTCGCTTAAACATGTCATGTTTGCCAGGCACATCAAGAAACTCTAGGTTCATGGAGATATGATCGCTAAAAATAACCACAGTTTCTCATTTAGTAACATGTCCCCACGGGTCATTAACGACGAAACCAGAAATCACATCTAGTTGGTTTTACGCCCTATTGTAACCTAGGTGGTCCTAGCGGTGTTTAGTCCCACCGTAGATTACACACAATCTAACTGCACGTTACTACACGATACTCCAATGCGAGCACCAAGGGCTATTTGCTTTATGAGCTTATTCTTAAGGCCTTAATTTGTAGCGCTTATAATGAAGATAGTTTATTTGCACACTACAATAAAATAAAAACTTTACACACAATAAACACATAAACGGCTGAACCGACTCACCCTGATTGCGCAGCTTCTGAGGCCGACTGAAGCCCCGATCTAACTGCGCAACCGCTTAAATAACTTTTCTAAACCCTATTTCTTGGAACTCAAAAGAAACCTAGTTGTGAAATCTCCCTAACCCGTTAATTTTTAATACAATGGTTGCCAACCGGGTTATCAATTCTTGGAACTGTGAAATTCGCTCTCTAACACAAGTTTTAATTTTTGCGTTAGAGAGACCCTTTTTATAAAATTCTCGGAATCCCTAAATCAAAACAAATTTTAAGATTTTCCACAAAATTCAGCTGAAATACACTTACATATCCGCTAATGTAAGTGTAATAGTTAAGGCACCCAGGGCTTACACTCAAATCCGATCAGTAAGCAAACTATAGCCCTGGCACACAAATTGTAAAATTTTAAGTTGTTTTACACTTTCTTAAAGTTATAATTTTGAAGAATAAAATAAATTATTATTAGCAGAATTGACCGAGGGGATGAGGTCCGTAACTTCTTAATGGGTGGGTCAATTGAAGCCAAATTTGGTATAGATGATCTACAGTGTGCCCTATGAGATTTGGCACTAAAATCCCATTTTGACCCAGTCATCCCCCCTTGACCAGATCTTCATGTCTTGCCAGGTTTATGTGGCACTTATAAATCTCACGCTAATATACAGCAAATCTCCAAGATTTCAACAACAAAATATTTTAAAGTGATTTTATACATACACTACACGTCATACATACGAAGCAGCCAACAGTTACACTACAGTAGATATTTTGTTCATGCAGGAATAAACAACAACATACATACAGGTTGTTTATGATACAGACATCAAATAGCGTACACAATAAACCAGTAAATAACTGTAAATGACGCAAACAGTTACATTTTTTTACCATAAAATGATTTTCACAGTAGTTCATCACATGAGGGAATTTGTTTCCCAGGGCATGCATCGCTACATTACCCCTCTGTCACATTAAATTTATCCTCAAATTTCAAAATTTTTGTTAATGCGCCATTATCCACATAGTATACAACAACCAATCAAATAAAATCACTTAAGATTCAATCAACGCAATCATTCGTTATCCGCCAATTATTTATTACAGTCAGTCTTCTTTTAACGGAATTGTCTTTAAACTATGTGTATAGTGTACAACGTTGAAACCAATCAACCACCGCACTATTAACCACCACCGCCATGCTGCACCATACTAATACGAAATCACGCCAAGAGTATAAATTTTTACACCTTCCGAATAGATATACCGTGGTACAACATACGCACGCAGTACTTGTACCAACCACCGTGAATACGAAAATATTCTTTCGGGATATGATGTGACGTAGATACTGGTCAATTTGATAGTGACCGGAGGAAAAGCAATATATTTGGTAAACAATTACGTTTGCACATATTCGATTGTTCGACGGAAAGTACAATCACCATTCACAGACAACCATCATTCGTACACCATACAACAGCGTGTTATGAATTTGAATTCCACGGTCAGTGTAACATAAAACACACAAACAAACACACACTAAGGAAAACATATAACAAAATGATACTTTGCGTACTAATTTACAATACTGTCATAAACGTGGCATCTGATACTGTTCATATTAACTTATCTACAAAATCAACCTAAACTGGGAGATACTAAGTTTGTAAAAAATCAAGATCAAAATTCAGTTTTTAAATGGTCTTTTATATTACTAATCTCATGTGAAATGTTCAGTGATTACTTAAGGTTTGTCTCATTTGCCTTGGCACCAATTTTACAAGTTAACTTGTAGGTTTCACAGGCATGATACTGAACCCTAAAACAAAAAATGCTATTTTTTTAGCTAACGGCCTACTCAGAACTAATTTTATGGTAATTTTACTTGACTTAATTATGCCCGAATCAATTTATGTATTTGCAATGTTTGACAAACTCAATCCGGAACCAGGGTTCGAACCTAGTAGATGCCTTGAAAGTTGTTCTCGCAAAACACTGAGCTACTTGGAAGACGTTGCTCGTTTCCTTAAGAAGCCTCACGCTCAAACAATTTTGTTAACGTCAAATTTGAGCTATCTCTGAATTATTTATCTCAGCAACAAAAAAACATCTGTCACTACAGAGCCAGCTTCCAAAAATAAATCTGTCATGTTCCCGGGCGGTTCTATTAGCAACGATTTCCCATCCATACTACTGCCATACATGGTTTATTATTTGCATAAAAATGCTATATAGAGATATCTGGCTAGTCCACAGTGAGGGAGCGGCATTTTTGGCAACACGGATTCGGGTACCCCCGGCTCAAAGCTCAATGCTCACAAAAATAAACGTCTAAACGCGGCACAATCCGGCAAAAAAATTGGACTCCCGGCAAAATCCTGCAACACCCCGGCAGGTGAACCGGGACCCCCAAGGCTCAGGCCCCCGGCTATAATTTCCCAGGTTTGGACTAGCCAAGATATACTTCATACATATACAATGCATACCTATAACATACAATGTATAGATATACGTACATATATATTCACATAAACATATACGCAATTCATTTATATATACATATATACATGTACCATTACGCATAAATATATTTTTCAATATTATATATATTGCAGCCAGTTGTTGTTTTTGTGTGTCTAAAAACTTTTCTGTCAACTTTTTTTTAAATCATAATCTGCAGCATTGTATATTTTTATGTTCACGGTAGTGCTGCAACATAATCAAATAGAAAAGCATGCCAACAGCAACGAAGCACAACGAATAGACTAAACAACTTTTTACGCACTAGCAAGGCTAACCAATTTAAATTACATTAATTTATATTTATTGCTTATACGCATATTTATATATACATATACGATATATATTATATTTTTTATCGCCAGCGTGAACAGCGGAGGGCTCGTAGGGACATAAAATCCCCTACGGGCTCATTTTAATATACATGCCGGGGCACACAGAGACATTACACCCCCTGTGTGTGTCAAATTTTTTTACAATTTAGCGGCGCATGCGATACTTAAAACCCTCGTATGTCGTCGAGACGAAAAGGGACAACACAGACTCGCGAACAACGGACGATCCACAAGGACATAAATTCTCCTTGTGGGTCAACCTAGGGTACCCAGAAGCGCGCGAGGTGCAGGACCGTTGGGTTTCCATTTTAAGGCTAACTAAAAATACTGCAACTTCCTTGAGCTGAGTTTTAAAATGAGCTAGAAAATTCAAATGATAGTGCAAAGGCACAAAACACCAAAAATGCATAGACAAGTGTGATTTGGTAAAACGACATATTTAGGGTTCACGCGAGCAAAACTTTTTTGACCAATTTTACACGGGATTACGCCCCTGAGAAAACACAAACACCCAAGCAAAGTCGAACTGGATGGCCACTAAACCGGAGCCCAGTTCGCAAACAAATTGTTTATAAAGTACACATATTTTAAGAAATAGGTACAGGGATTGAGAACCGACCCATGATTTTTCCTTTTTTCCTGAGCACATGATGCATTGCATACACGCGGCTAGATGGCCATTAAACCGGAGCCTAGCCGAAGACAGACGGTAATATGTATAAAGTACACATATCTAAAGGACATGGTAGCAGAGCATCGAGCGTGAGTTTTCTCCGAGTGAGTGGTCCAACACGAGCACAAAACGATTTAGGGATGACCAACAGACCCCGTTGCTCACACCCAGCCTTGGTTGAAACTGCCTACCAGGGATGCCGTCAACAGTGCAACCTCACTGTTGTGTGACCTCAGGTACACGGCTGAGTTTCATCACCTGGCTAGAGCAAGGGACATGAAAGGTTTTCGGTGAGCAATTTGAGCTTAAAACTGAGCAAGCCCCTCTCTATTCATACCAATGAGGACTAGTACACACATCCAATTGTGAAATACTAAAGTCTTTTTAATGAAACAAAAACCAAGCAATTTGTCAACCTCAAAATTAAATTTTAAGTGGATTAGCTCCTTCCTCTAGGTTTATGAAATTCTGTTTTCAAATTTTGGGAAACTTTGATTTTCAAAATTTCAGCAATTTTTAATCAAGCACATATTTTTTTAAGTATCGACAAGATCACCAATTTTCCAAAGGATTTTTCTTAAGTTATCCTTCGCATAAGTAATTGTTTGACGATAATAATTGATGCCTTATTTTTTTACGAAGCAGCGAATTACATAAAATTCCTTAAATTGACGTTGACGAAAAACAAAAACATTTTTTTGGAAATTCATCGCTCCGTATTTTTCCTGTAAACTCGTTTTGAAAATCCCCATAAAATAAGAGTTGTTTTATTTAGTGTTTGAAAAACAACTTTTAATTTTGTTCGCAACATTTCTACATAATGAGGTAATCGCACCGACATTCATGCATTGCCTGGGTACTAGCCATAAAAGCTATATTATTAAATAAGTAAAGAAATTCATTACTCACCTAAGTTGAGCTTACTCCCATAATACTTTTTGTTCCAACTTCCATTCATTGATTATTGCCATGTGTAATGCACCAACGGAATATTTTTGTACTCTGGACCGGAGACCATAATCACGATTTTTGACCCCCTAAAAACCTGGAAACATCAAACTGAGAAGCAACGCTTCTCTATAAACAATTGCTTCTCATTCAACACAAAATTTATGATTAAAATTTTTTATCTATCGGATTATTTAATTAATTTTTTTAACATCATCATAACCAGAAATGTACACTGAGTTTAAATAAGTTGTTACCAGTACACAGCAAATTTTGGTAGCAGGATATATTAGAGGTGTGTTCTTTTTTTAACACGTCGTCACAAATAAAGATAGCTCAGCACTTTTGTGCATTTATTATTTTCGATAAGAATGCATTTATTTGTCTTGACTCCAAAAAAGTTTTTTATTTTTTACGGCGAAATCAGTTATTTTCTGCACCTGGAAAAATGAATAATACTTATTCTTTCGTATAGTACATTTCTCCAAAATTCTCAAAGATTTTTTTATATGGCCTGTCGTTGGCACCGATTTAGAACCTGTAAATGTCTAAATTGTTGAATTTTTCAAGTTAAAGAAGCAGGTACGATGCGATTAATTATAAGCGACTAAATTTGTTCTCAGTTCTGCCTCTTAAAATGCTGATGACTTAATAGGCCCTTTATTCTGACATGCTTTATTTTAATATGTTGGCACATTAAACCGAAGAATTTTTTAAACCATGTCCTATTATGTGAAAACTCTACTACAGTGAGTAATCAAAGTACAAACAAATTTTTAACTTAATCCTCAGCAATAATTCCTATAAAGTTATTTTCGGAGATCTCAACTTAACATTATTTTAAACGTTCGATTATTTCTGATTCAAGGACCCGAAGCCATAATTGTTTTCGAAATAGCACCTTCCCGGCATTTTCAAGAATCTTAGCAGGTATCACTTTATCACCAAAATTAAAATACAGTTTTATAAAAATCCCATAAAATCACGACAAACGGATAGATGCAAACTGAACAAATCATTGGCCAATAAAAATTACCTCTGTATAGAGTAAAATATTTATGTTATATCCCCAAGAATGAACTTATGAAACCAACTAGACTGACTTCGATTTTCCTTTTCGAATTTCGAATAATTTTTCCAATATTTTGTAAACTGTTTGAATCTTTGAAGTGAATCTGATAAGAAGCAATATTAGATATTTCAATATCGTGACTAAAATTTTTAAAATTTTTATTGTCAAAAACATCTCGATTTGGAGGATCTTGTTTTAATGATAGTATAATAGACACCAACTTACATGGTCGTTTTGTAACCCTTCGTATATTACTTTCCTTACAACATTCGTTTTTCACCGGCAACGAAAGTGAACGTTGAGCACAATCCGCGCTTGGCAAACCATTAATAACGTGTCCATTCAGAGTAATTTGACCCAAGGCATACAACGAAATTGCATAACATTTTATACCGCGACAAACGTCTCGAGTTCGACGAATCCGGTTGGCCTTGACCACAATGTAAAATTCTAAAAACCTAGAAAGCAATCGCAAACATACAATAACACCATATTCCATCACATCTACATTTACATTGGTAGGCACACGTACTGCAATATATTCCGCGACCACGTCATTGAATTTAGCAAATGTATTTCTAAACATCGGCGTAATTTCTAACCCAAATTTTTTATTTGTACACGTGATTTGTAAATCCGTAAAAGTCAAGGAAGAATTTTTACTTTCTCTCAATCCTGGACATTGTCTTTTCTCAGAAATATCACCTTTGAACAAGTTAGTGGAGCATCTCGCTGTCCTAGATTAACAAACACAGAGTTAACCAACACCCGATTTTTTTACCGAGATAGCCACATGTTTTTCCATTGGCATAAGTCTATCCACTAACCTCCGTTTAGATTCACAGCTTTCTATTACACTTATCTCAGTGTTACCACACTGATTGCTTCCATTAGTTAGGATTGCTTCATGGCGTTGCCGTTTATCCCATAAAGAGTCATCCTTTGGTTGCTGTATATTTTGGGATTCGATCGCACACCGCTCGTTCAACCATTGATTCAATTCGGCATTTGGATTTTCACACCTGAAATATGTCTTAGACCCCTCTCGGGTTCCCACATCTCGATTCATACAAGACATTGAGTTTGTAGAAAAAATTTCAGTGCCAGTTAGCATATCTACAGCAGAGGCTGGTTTCAACTTTTCGTTACACAATCCAGAATTCAGTCTTTTCAAATAAACGGCAGGCATTCCAGTGCACTCAAAACTTTCAATCGAGTCCAACGACTCATCGTTAAAACTAAACTGTCTTTATGTGAGTTAGCACCAATGAATTTTATGTTTTGTGCCAGCGGCTCTGTCTCATTTGAACCTACAAAATTTTCAATACACTCTTGCTTACGTGCCTCAGCTATAGCATCTTGAAATGACTCAGGCCTGGCAGATAACACAAATCGCCGAATCGTTTTGTTTAGTCCACACATAAAATTTTCTAAGGCGATTATATCCCTATTATCCTTGGAGAATGTAGAATAAGCTTTCGTAACCAAGTATTCAATATCTTTTGCATATGTCTCAATTGACCGAGGGATGAGGTCTGTAACTTCTTAATGGGTGGGTCAGTTGAAGCCAAATTTGGTATAGATGATCTACAGTGTGCCCTATGAGATTTGGCACTAAAATCCCATTTTAACCCAGTCATCCCCCCTGACCAAATCTTCATGTCTTGCCAGATTTATGTGGCACTTATAAATCTCACACTAATATACAGCAAATCTCCAAGATTTCAACAACAAAATATTTTAAAGTGATTTTATACATACACCACACGTCATACATACGAAGCAGCCAACAGTTACACTACAGTAGATATTTTGTTCATGCAGGAATAAACAACATACATACAGGTTGTTTATGATACAGACATCAAATAACGTACACAATAAACCAGTAAATAACTGTAGATGACGCAAACAGTTACATTTTACCACCATAAAATGATTTTCACAGTACTTCATCACATGAGGGAATTTGTTTCCCAGAGCATGCGTCGCTACACTATGTTGGCTACAATTCGACGTCGTTTTCGCATTTTTTCGTAGAGCTAGTCACATAACTCGATCTAGCTCCTAACGTCACACGCGAAAAAACATCAAAATATTACTATGCCTGAAAATCCGATACCCATATTTTGTGCAATGTATACGGTCAAAGCGGCCAGGAGAGGGGTTAGAGAAGTATAGGCTGTACTGTTCTCAATGCATTAAATATAAACGCCTAGCCTGAATGATTTGAAGTAGGAACTCTTTTGGAATCAACGATATTATACAGCTGCTAAGGTTCAGTGACAAACAATCGTATATAAATACACTGGACTGCCTTGTGTATCATGTTCCGTCCACATTTCGGATTGTCCGGAAATCTTTTAGTCATAATCTAGCAGAACATTGCTGAGTAAAAACCATTTTCAGGCCAGAATATCCATGGTGTCCATATCCGTAAACTTCACCTACGTATGGACCACAAATGGTATTCCTTTTTGATAAAACAGCTTATACTTGAGTTCGCCTACTGCATGAGAATACTTCTTCTCTCACTTACTAAACAACAGTTCTGCTTGATACTGTTTGATGATCGCTGCACTGTTTAACGCTTTAACGCCCGAGCCAGTGTGTGTATTGTACAATGTTTGACAAACTCAAGTCCGCGCCGTGGATCAAACCCCAATCGCGTGCGTGAGATGGGAGCACGCAACCGCAGAGCTATTTGGGAGCTGTTGTTCGGTTACTTAAGGAATTTCACAAAGTAAGCGAATAACAACGCGCATGCAAACACAGCACGAGTACTTAGTTTGCACATCACGTTGCAGTATGGGTTAATGTCAATTGGCTGAGTTGGGGATGAAAGGGTTAAACAGTTACCGATATTACTTGCTTTGGTTATATCGTATAACTTTGACATTTTTCTGTTTATATAAATCAAACACATAAAATTGTGTTTTTAAATAGGTTTGTGAAAGCTTGTAAAACAAATGAAAAGCAGTAGGACACTCTACGTTGAAAGAACGAGAAATGTCAAACGTTCTACTCAGATTATATAAACAAAAATGAAGGTACGCACTGGCGTCCATGGGGCTCAGAAAATGTCTTGACGGGTGAGTACTCGATACTTGAGTTTATACAGTTTATTTCATAACCGTAAAACGCTTAAGATGTGCTATTAGAAACTGATGAAACATCAAAAGTTTTCTCATTTGTTTGCGACAGGTGAGGTCCGGGGGAGGGAGAGGGGGGTAGGCGTGGTCGCGCCAGCCACCACCAATTATAATTGTTCGGGTGGACCCTTTGGGCTTTGGCACACCAGAGTTAAAAATTTTACAGTTCCAATGGATTTGATAACCTATCTGCTTCAATGATCTCGGTGCATAGTTTAAAAGCACTTCAAAACCATAAAGCATGGAGGAATTGGATTAGACCTGTACAAAACATGTAGAACTAATATCAAACAAGATTTCATTATACCTACATTTGGAACTATGTTCTTTCCTGCTTGACACTTGGCATGTATTTTTTTCACAATATAAGTAATGATACTCGTTGTCGATATACTTTTATGTAAATACTATCTACCTCCCGCAAAGATTTCTTCCTTAACATACGGTTATAATTTGATCAACGATTTTGAATGAATTTGAATGACCGACCACAGGTTACGTATGATCACAATCGAAAATTTAATTTTTGCTTAAAATACACAGTTGACTCAACCAGCTTGGTTCTGGTATGGCTACCAATCAAGAAATTTCAGTTTCGCTTTAAACATACAATCATTTTAAGGTTAAAAGCTTTAGTGGCAAAAAGCACTAACAATGAACTATGACGTAAGCGAGGGGTGTTCGCTCAAAAGCTGTAAGGGTTCCACTCATTTACAGTCGTTCACCAAGTGCAGATGGGGTGGGGCACGGCCGTGCCTTACAGAAGCTAAAACAACAGGCGTTTTCTGTTTGAATAGAGATATTTGTATTAAAAACTGCTGCAGCTGATTTGCATATTCGAAAAAAGCAAAAGTAACTGCTTTTTAACATCTCTGATTGAAATCTAGCTGTATATTGGTAATAATCCGGGCTGCAATAAAAATGTTACTAGCTGTTGAGCATTTTGTAATTGCTAATAAAAATAATTATTCGTCTGTTATGTAAAATATATGCGAGTAGTTTTATTCACCTAAATATCTGCTGTTACTAAATTCGGCTACGTGTGCAATGCTATATGCCGCCAGATAATGTCACTACCGCTGTGGTAGTTGTCTGATGTGGTTTCTACAATATGCTGGAAGTCTGATTAAGGTTTTATTAAATAAGTAAGAATAAACAAACAGATTGGTACGTTATTTTGTTTCAATAGATCTTCGAAAAAGGACCCGCTTCTCCATAGTGTTCGACCAGAAGAGCTGAAGCTGTGGAACGATGGCCTTTAATGATAATTAGGCGTTCTCGTCTTAAAGAATTTATTGTAACCTTTTCTTTAGTAAAACCGTTGTTAAGCAGTAGCAAGAGTCTATGGCTCAGGTATTATTCATGTATATGGAAGGTACTGTGATTGTTTTGAGAAAGAATTATCGGCGTGCGTTGTGAATTGACTTGCTTGAGGTTAAGTATTAGTTGAAATACCGTGCACCTATACTTTTGTCGCAAGATGCGAACAACAATAGGACGTGGAGTGTTCTTGCTAGCGACTCGATGACAGTCGCTGAAGTCAGTAAATACCAGTTTAGTGCTATTTGGTAAGACATGACTGTTAAAAAGGGACAATACATAAACCTCATTACAATTTAGTCTCAGTAGGAGTTGGCCAATCTCATAAATAAGTAAATTACTTTTACGAGGGTGCTGACCTTCTGTGACAATATCTTGTTTGACCCTTGTAACGCATGCTTCGACAGCTGCTAGAGGGTTTTGGTTGAGTTTCAAAGTCTCTTATCATGTTTTTATCATGAAATGGCTGCTATTAGGACTTGTGCTAGCACTATAAGTACGTCTTAGTATCTTTTATGGAACTGAAATCAGTCAAATATATCATAAACTACAGCTATGTTAATACTCAACTTAAAAATGATGTCAAGTTTATAAATTTTATTAAATGAAAATATTAATTTATTTCTAACGTATACTTGTTGTAATAATTTACTAACCATGTTTCTAACATCTGTCTTGAAAGATTAATTAATTTTTGCAAAACGCAGAACCTGAGAATAGTTGTAAAATATTTAATCTAAGATGTTCCTGGAAGCATGAGGAAATGTGTTGGCATTAAGGTTAAAGCGATTTCTCTTATCAAGTAGTTTAAAGTAAAGAGGTGAAAACAGTCAAATAGTTTTTAGTTTGCATATCCAACGGTACCACATGTAGTAGTATGTTCTTCTGATATATTTCTACTATTGCGGTCTGTACGATTATGGCTCTTAATTATATCGTTGCTTTGTGTTCTCGGGGGTATAATTATAAATATATTAAACTCATTATAAATATACAATTATATTTACAAACCTTTCTCATTAGATAAAGCATTAAGTAGAATTGTCTCAACGGGAAATATCAGACTTGTAATACTATCGAGTTTTTGGATTTTGGATTTTACAAACCTATTAGGCATAGTAAATCCAGTTCATTACGTATTATAATACGAATAGGATTAAAAGTAGTGAAGTTTACTATAAATCACTAATGAAATATGTACAAGCGCCGTATAATAACATTTCTGCGAACAGAAGTATTTAGTCTACTTTAACACTAGATTTCATCATCCAAACTAATTTTACATTTACGGGGCTTCTTTATTTGTTAAGTATACGACGTGATAGTTGGCCTAACGCTTGATCTTAAATTAAGTATATTTGAGGCTAGTACGAGTATATAAATAAAAACAGTGCTGATATTATTGATTTGTTGATCGATCGATTGATTTAACTATGTAATGATGATTGAATAATTGATTTACTGATTGATTAATTAATTGATTCATTGTTTGGTTTATGATTCATTAATTAGTGTCAGGAATCATTGTTGTCGTTGCTAATTTGCATATTATACAATTCAGCTAGGTGAAAGCTGTGACAGATTTGTCTTCAGAGTTTAGTTTAAAATCTGGCTTCATACAGTTTGAGGCAGCTTAATCTTTAGTTCTGTTGCTTTTATCACAACTATTGTATTGTTTCGATACTTTAGTGTGTTTACTTTCTAGTTTCCGGATTTAAGTTGTATGTATTTCTGACTTCCGAATTTTATCGAAGCTACTTACGATTGGTTACGAATGCTTATGTTGATAATACAGGGTGTCTCATAAGTAACTTGCCCTGTTTGTGGCTTAATGTCTCGGCAACCACAACTCGATTCAAAACATCATTTTGATGGCAAATAAACAACTACTCAACTTCAGTGCACAAAACATCAATTCTCACCTAAAGGACCAACTGCGAGGCATTCACTTCAATGGTTTCTTGAAATCGATAACGCACCTATCGGCAAAATTTTTTGAGCAGTTGTGGCTCCATAATGGTAAGTTCTTCAGCCACATAGTCCTTGATTTCTTTAATTGTCTTTAGTCGTCGGCTGTATTATTTCTGCTTGAATACGCCCCAGAGAAAAAAACCGGCGGTGTCAAATCTGGCGAGCGCGCGGGCCATACAATGGGGCCACGTCTTCCGATCCAACGATCAGCGAAGTTTTCATCAAACAACTCTCGAACCCGCTTTGCGTAATGAGCACTGTCTTGTTGAAAGAAGAATTCATCACTATTGGGCGGCTGCATAAAAGCCGGCAGGAACTGCAGATTCAACGTTTCCAGATAATTGTTCTCAGTCACAGTCTCATCAAAGAAGAATGGTTCGATTATTCAATTCAGAATGCATGCCGACACAAGCCGTGGTTCCAACAGCGTGCTGTTGATGCTCAATAGTTTCGGTAGGATTTTTATATCCACAATGACGACAGTTGTGACGATTAACGTGTCCGTTCAATTTAAAAGCGCTTTCGTTAGACCATATAACCCGATCTGCGAGCTGTGAGTCTTCATTCAGTTTGCTCAATCAGGATTCTGCAAATTCAATTTTGGGATCAAAATCGCGTTCGTCCAACTGATGCACCAGCTGTAGGATAAACGGCTTTAGTCCTAGACCTTTGGCAATACGGTAACTTCTTGTTTTCGATAGGACCGTTTATATCGATAAACGTTTGAGTGATATGTGTGACGACTGCAACATTTTCTCTTCAACCCGCGCAACCTTCTCCTCGGTAGCGGCCGATTTAGGTCGTCCAGAGCGTGGCAGATCGGACACAGATCCGGTACTGTCAAATTTACGATTCAGCGATCTAATTGCTGGTGTTGGAAAGTGGAAGAGCGTCTGGATATTGCCGCCATGATCGAACTACGTCAGCAGCGCTTTTATATTTAGAGTATAATCGAATAGCTAGGATTCTGTCATTAATCGGTACGTGATATTGCGCCATTATCGTATTAATAATTATGATATTGATCTAATACGTGATAAAAATAATTTGATTTGACCAACTGATTTCAGTGTTATGTAGTTTCAAAGTGGGAAATTTAGTTATGGAACACCATGTAGTTTGATGTTGTGCAATAATAAACGTTCCGTTTCTCTTGAAATTTTGGATCACAGCTGCTAAACTGATCTGAGTAACTGTACTGATTGTGCATACCGTTGTAATTGTTGTGGTATTATCATGCCCGAGATATGGTATTTATTTCATTGTACATTGCGAAAAACAAAAATATTGGGTCATTTATATATATTATCTCAATTTCTATTCAATCTTACAATAATCACAGACTTTGAGCTCGGACAGAACTTAGATTTGTCGCATTATTCGTGGCGATAAAGCCATTTGCTTCCGACTTAGGTGTGAGCGAGATTGACATCTCGGGAGAATAGCTTCCACATGAGTACTTTTCATTTCGATAGTAGCCGCACCCTGACTCTGCTGCCATTCCTTTCACGAAAGTGGCAGCAGTCTTGGAGTTTTGCTGTTATTGGCAGTGCTCTGGGCCTGAGCCGCTCACTTGCTTTGCACTCTGCGTGGTGAGAGCGCTCGTATTTGCACCTGTGATGATCTTTCGATTGCAATGCGCACTGTAACGGTGCTTTAGTGATCCGGACCTAGTCTAACATAGTAAACTTATTTAGTGAGAATAACCACGGTGACCGTAATTCTTTTATCATACATGCTCATATGAGTTAGATGGTTAATGCCGTGAGGTCCGGACCACTCCACCCCGGGCGCGCGGCTCTCCCCCACTCTGACCGGTACCCGATACTCCCTGGAAGTGACGCAGTAGGCGCTCATCCAATAGGTGCTTTTCATTGCGCCGAAGTGCAGCAACTCCACTTCCCCGCCACCGACCAGCGCCCAGGTTCTCGTGACTTGAGCACGCATGCTCTTCACAGCAGGGTACAGAGTCTAATTATAATAATCGGAGAAATTACGCTAGCCACAAATATTATTAATTGGAAAAATGGACCTCATAGTGAAATCAATAACTTCGTTGCAGAAAAAATGCCGTATTGGAGTATTCCAAGTATTTGTTCCACCTGAATTATTTTGCAGTAAAATCATTACTTTTACGTTTTGGTGCTCACTTATTGGAAGCGGTCTAAAGAGCGCAACAATTCCTAGTCTAATAGCATAGGGCTGTACTGTTTATTAAATTCGCCCTCGAAATCGCACTCACAACAATACACGGTGTGCACACGATCTCCTAAAAAATTTTTACGTGTGCATATCTTTTAGTCCCACAGGGCATTCTGCTGGCCCAAACTACGAACAAACGTCGACGGTGACGAAGCACCCTTTTTCACATAAATACCATTAGCCGACATAACCATCACATAAATACCATTAGCCGACATAACCAGCCAACCACCTTGCCGTATTTGCAGCATAAAAATAACAAATAGTTGATTGATTAATTGATCGATTAATTGTTTGAATTATTGATAGATTGATGGATAGACCGCTTGGTTGATCATTTGTTAATTTATATTCATCTTCTTATCTGTAAAATAGTTAGGTTTGATTCAAATTATTCAAGTTTTTTTACTGTTTGTTTTTTGAATTTGTAAAATTTTACAGAATTTTCTTCAAGAAATCTTTATAGCAACGAATTTAAATAGCAACATTACATTGCATAATTGGAATTTTACAATTTGTAGGCGTGCTTAGTGTTTCAAAGTTGCAGCGTTATCCACTTTTGTGAAAATTATAGAAAATGAACGAATAATCTAAACTAAATATAGTATATACCTTTTTCTAAAACTTATTATTTTGTATAAAGTTTAATAGTTTGAAAAATTAATTTAAAGAATGAAAAAGACTCTGTCTAAACCATATCTTTGAAACCATGTCTAAACTACAAAGCCCAACCGTGACAAACCTATGACCTAAGTGATAATTGGATTTTTAAGACACAAAGTTAGCATGTACTATATAAATTAGATTTAACTAGAGCTAGTATATATCGTTTCACAACAGAACTGTTTGTGGCTACAAAATAGCTGATGTGTCCTGTGGTACTAGACACGTTTGCAATCGATAAGTGACGCGTTGTAGCAAATATTTTTTGTACTTGGAATATTGTATTTATTTTTTCGATGTTATCTTAGTCATGTTTCGTCTAGTAAGTTAGTTCAGCAAATATTTACTTAGAGAAATCTAAGCTCTTAAAATATGAAAATAATTCGCAGAAAAATTGTAAGCCTCCATATCTGAATAAGTGATCCAAACCTCCAATGTAACAAACTGAAAGAAGTCTATTTTAATTTTAGTTAAATTCAACATGATGTACGAATGTAGTATTTGAAGGCACAATTTTGTGTAATGCACAGTTGTAGAAATGTCAAAAATAGATGCTTGTACATCAGTTTGCTTTGTGTTCGCATATTTGTGCACTGTTCTGTTCTTTACAGATAGCATGTAACTTTGAGAATTATATTTACAATTCTGGTAACCTAAATTGTAATGCATTCCGTAGGCTTAGCTCAAAAATGTATGTTGCACGAAGCTTGTACCTCTCGATAAAGACATTTTTCTTACGATGTAGTGACAATTATAGTGTAGCGATAAAAGTGATTCCTTGCGTAACTTTACGCGGCGGGTTCGCATCTTATTGGAACTATACGTTGCTGCAATTGCATTCTTCCACTTGTTTATAAGATTTGTTTCGAAGCCTCGATATATTATTAGTAGAACATGGCGTTCCCATTTCCAAGCTCACGAGTTCAATTTCCCGACAGGTGTCTGGGTTATGCAGATACTTGGTGATGGTTTATTGTGTTGTTTAATGATTTCTGTACAATTTGTACAATTTGTGTATATGTGTGATTTTACGTATACAGCTGCTATGTATTGCGTGTATGAGGGTACGTGGGTGCAGCTTGCATGAATTTGGTTCTAACCAAAAACAGTCTCAGAAATTACGCGATTATTCGGTTTAGTTTGCCATTTCAAGGCTGTTACATACCAGATTCGAGATTACTTTATTCCAAAGGTGTCATATTTCTTGCCGCTTCATGATTTCATGTTACGAGGCCTGATATTGTCGCTATCTGCTATACCAAAACCAACTGCAATGCGTATAGTCTCGTTGCCTCCGTCGTAGGGCGGAATCCAACAGTACTGCATTCATATTTTTTAGTTTTAGCGGAATTGATCCAATTCTTGGATTCCTTCTCATCCTTCGATAAAATGTACATTGCTTTACGCAACCTACTGCGATTTGTAAAGGTAACTATCTATTTGCCAAGTTGTCACCTTTAAGAGTAGCTTTTACGAGTTTCTTTGTGGTAGTGAGTAAAAAGAAATTTGGCACAGATCCGGCTGTATATTTAGTTTGAGATTATATATATGCTTGTAGACACTACCAAAGTTAACGTCTTTTATATTAAGACCTATAGATAAACCGATGTCACCGTACATGCCGTTCCAGCGCTTACCTCAATCATCGTGTAAACTATAGAGAATAACAGCAAGAGCGGATATGCTTAAAAATGATAGCCATTTATTCATTGTATTCGTATTAGAATTCTTTATATATACATGTAGTATGGCATGTTATCTTTATAATATTTACGTGACCATCTCTGAATTTGTTCATACATAGATTTTTAAATATCAAATATTCTATTTGTTACACACATAATATTTAAAATGGGGCTTTCAACGTGTCCATGAGACGCAAAATACACGAACTGACAATATTTTCGCAACCGCCCGTTTGTACAATATTTATTTTACCCGTTGTATAGCACAAAATAGTGAGTGTGCTAGTGTTGTGATTATGTGCGCTGCAGAGTTGGTATTGCATTTTCAGAGGGCCCATGTGACCCCAAAAAAGCAAAGGATAATAGGTTTTCAAAGGCACATGAGACCCAAAATACGCATAAACAACAATATCTGCGCAACTACTATATATATGAGTGTTGACGGTCTCATTTTGTAGATCAGAACATCCGCTATGTAGTTGCACACTAAATACGCAATAAAGCAGGTATATCTCCAAGGCTAATAATAACGTGGCTGATATTTGGCTCATTTCCCATGCTCAATATAGCTGTGTACGTCTCTCTAAACACGTATTCGAGACTCAGAATAAGCACATTGTCGATGACACAAGCTACTAGTATGTTAAGTTTTGTAGTTCGTTTTTAGTGGTCGATGTATAAACGCGCTGGGTAAATATCTGTGTTGGGTGCTGTTGTTTAAAAGACGAGATAGTGCCATTCACTGCATGCCGCCTGATGGCTGTTTACTTAGACACTAGGATGCGGGCTAAATACGCAGCATGTTCTCCCTCATATAACCTTCACAGTAAGGGTCTGTGGCAAACCATCTACCATTATGAAACTAATTACAGTGCTACGGTTTTGTAATGTACAATAATAAAGCTCCTCTGCCACCGATAGAGGGCTATAATTTGCAGGTTTCGTGGGCTTGAAAAAAAATTTCTGAGCCCGCGGGTACAGGCCCATTGGCAGTGGACAAGCCTCGGATTTTCGCGGGTATCCCCAGGCTCCAATGTTTCTGAACGTGCACACCTCTGTGTCACAAGGTAGTTGCAGCTCGGCTAGCCATGCATTCAAATATTTGTATGCACGATTTTACTGTTTGCTCCTTCAAACTCGTACTGTCGCCCTTATTTGTACTCATTGAAGCCGTGCGTACAAATCTTTGATTACACAACAAGCCATGCTACAGCTAATATATGATTGTAACACAGCTCATATAGCTAAAGCTTTATATGAAATGTCCGAGCGACACAGTTAACAGCGGATATTTAGTTGTGCCATTATTGGCCGCGCGATTAAGGATTTCTAAGCACGATTTTTGTTGCATTGTTTTCACTTGTTCCAACTCTTGCTATCGCAGACATTCGAACCCGTCGCAACCATTCATACAAATCTTTGTATGCTTGCTAACTACGCTACAACTGTTACTCAAAATACATTGAAACCAATAGTGAACAGAAAGTATTTCATAATAAACAGTTTCTCTGTACAATAGTAGTATTGCTGAAAAGCATTATATAATAGATAATAACCCAAATTTACACACAAAATGCATCGCAAACGTATGCATAATCACCTTTTCGAAATTTTACACAAAAAGGTATTTATGAGTTAGCCTAATATTAACAAAGGTAAGAGTTAGTGGACTACCTCAGTATATAAAGCGAATGATTCAGGGGCTCGAGCAGCTTAGTCCATGGAGTAGGGCTTTGGCCTTAGTCAAACAGCGATTAATGCAACGGAATTGGTCTTATTCGTCAACTCCAAAGATAATCGATACATTGATTTGGGGTACCTTAAGATGATTCTCAATATACGTCGCATGTTGATATATATGATATTTTTTATCTAAACACTGTTTTATTTTTATACATGTATATTACTTTATATAATTGTTCTATATACTTTACATGTACAATAGATATCAATGTATGGATGAAACTTACAATGTCTTAGTCTTTTAAATAGATGTCATAAAATTTGCGTCTATGTCAAACGTACCTGTTGGTAACCGCACCGGCCGATCGATTTTATAAACACTTTTCAAAATAACCGTTCCTCATTTATAAATGATTGGACCGTCAATTTAATTGCACTTGAAATATATGTAAAACTTTTATTGTTATATTTGGCGTTTAACTATATTATATGTATAACGATTTTTATTATATATAGTTACCTTTTTAACTTTTTCTTTTTCTTATATATGTATGATAATGGGTTACAATAAATTATTTAATATCTATATCTCAACTGAAATATATCTGACTTATCGAAGTTCTGACAAACGGATTTCATAAGCTAAAATTTCTTTAAATTATATAGAATAAAAGTGACAGTTCCAAGAAGTCTAACATGTGCAGCGAAGATGATTCAATTTATAAGTTGCCTTGATTTCGGGTGTTAAACCCGATCGGTTTGGGATTTTGCTGTTTTATAGCGCGTGGATTTTATTTGATTGCTCATAGTGATGCAGTTCGGCGATCAAGTCGGCCTATTCCAAACGAATTTATTCCTAATTAACTTGGCTTCAAAAATGTCGATTCAAATCGGATTAATGGTGATTTACATAATATAGCTAAATATTTGTATTGTAAATTTTAACCGAAGAATTTTGACCCGCCCGGAGCGAGGCTGGTATGGCCTCCAAACACCCACCTAATCAAAAAGGTTACATTAGCAGGCTGGAAAGTGTTATAGTTTTCCATTTTCTGCTCATGGTTATGTTATAATGTTGTATAT
Organism: Trileptium ribeirensis; assembly: GCA_030248225.1. Lineage (NCBI taxonomy): Eukaryota > Metazoa > Nematoda > Enoplea > Enoplida > Thoracostomopsidae > Trileptium > Trileptium ribeirensis. The sequence goes on from JASANE010003577.1 coordinate 72,498, forward strand.
AATCTTAGTTTTAAACAATCTATGTAAAATGTTTACCGTAAGTCAGCTGACCATATATTTGCGCTAAAAAATGGTTTAACATTTATTAAGCAAGACAAAATTGGGATAAAATCTGTAAACATATACGACAAGAGCTTCGAAAGTCGTAGTTAACGCTAATTTTGTGTACTAAAATGTAAATTTGACAAATATATAGTGCTTATATAGATTCTTACTACATCTAGAACTGGCCTGAATTCAGCAGTGGTTGCTATAACATCAAGCCAGTCGAATTCGGCAATAACTTCGTTTATACGGATATAATTAATAGTTTTGTATACCATAGTGTAACTGTGCTAAACTGTGTCACCAGTGAGCTGTATCACGGCTTGTCATAATTTCTTGTAGCCAAAGAATTGCATGCACGATTGCAGTTTACTCATTTAAAATACTGTTTTATTGCA
>JASANE010003578.1:0-17320 GCA_030248225.1 Trileptium ribeirensis
GTTTAGTGAAAAATAAAAAACGCAGGCCACGCCATTGATAGTCCGACACTAAACACTCAGGGCTTGTCGGAACCCTGTGGGGGCCACATAGGTCAATGCTCTAACATGGAGCATGCCGCGATTTTAACTAGGTAACTCATTCTGAGCTTCAAATTTCTAGGGACACTTTCTCGTTTTATTTCCAAACTCACTACGCTAAAATGGAACTTAACAACTTCCGATGAGTCTAAGATAGGGAATAGCGGCTAAGCTCCATGACCTGCGAGCAGGTGTCGGTGCTAGCCTCCCTGGGGGACCTCAGAAATCATACCCGATACTAGACACGTGCGCAACCTTTCGGGCGGGGTCCGAACACACCCCGTGAAGCGCGCCTGCGGCCTGCTAAGCTGCGCAACTTCTTGGGTCTGACCAAGAATAGGTTCAAAATTTAGTAATCACGGTCCACCCTCGAGGTTACGATAGCCGGGGTCGTATGGGCATGGTGTTAGGAAGTTGCGCCATGCAGCTGCGTCACCAGTTATTACATTAATACTTACGAATGCATGTTCCACGTAAAAATCGATTGAAATTTACAGTTCAAATTAATGCGGCATTTGTAGAAATTGTGGTTGCGTGGTTGGGCTCCCGTTGGGTCGACAAATTTTAGTAATATGATTAATAATTACAGCTTGCATTCGATTTCTCTAATTGATAGATTAGTCTTTATTTCAGACACAACGCAGTTGGGAAGTCAATGGCATCACTCTATATATCGATCAACAATCAATCTTGTGACAATAGCTTTGTTCGGTGATGAAATAGCCATATATGCTCACAGGGGAGCCGGGAATCTCCTGAAGTTCGGAGCGTCGCCGATCCTTCTTCGGCTGGTAGCCTGATTCCAGTAAGACTCCCCCTAGTGCCCAAAGCGCGCAAAAATGTTGGGAAAACTGGGCAAAAAATAGAATATAAATTGAAAATTTTAAAATAAATTGGCAAATATTGGAGGACACTCGGCAAAATTCATGGATATAGATAGCTATGGAGGTTTATCACGTGATTGTATATTTTTTGTATTGATATATCAATATGTAATGCATAAACTACATGTTATTACGGAACCAGGTATCTTACCGTTTACCCGTGTTGCGCAGCGGCCGGTAAAATTTTCGGCACGCCGTCGGCACATTATGGCTCTTGCTGCGATACAAATTTAATATTCGTAAAAAAATTTTCAGCATTTGTTAAAAAATCGGGTCGCATATGAAGGTTTTTGGCGTACAAAAGGAACTACAAAAAGATAAATAAGCTAAAATGCTTAATCTTATGATTAATATGTTATATGTAAACGAATATGAATATTCGAAAACTATACCAAGACTATGCTATATTTAGTGCTGGGTTACCACCGGGGTTGAAGTCAATCATTGAATATTGACGCATATTAATAGCTTAATAAAATATGTGTTATATGCTTAATTATGACAAGATGGTACAAGTCAGTATAAAATCCTATAGAATTAGTGACGTAATGCAATAGTGACGTCACAAACCAAGTGATGTTTCAGCTAGGTTGTTGCTTTTCAGAATGAAGCTCAGTTAATTCCTTCGCAAATTAGTTCTCAAAGATTTTGGTAATTATATTTCAAGTTTCGCGAACACATACTGGTATTGATTTCTACTGCAGTGCAATATGATCATGAACTGTGTTACACCGAATTTTAGCCGATCAAGTAGTTTTCTATAGCAATTTTTGCGTTAAATTACAGTTTACGATGGTTGAAGACGCCCTTTAGGTCTGCTTGCTCGCGCATTATGTTTTGCCCAAAAATTATTTTTACTTTAGCATAATTATAGTATATATTGCACAACAATTATGACTCACCGTATAAACAAAAGTACAAGTTGAATGTCCCGAACGATAGATTTATGTTTCAGAAATATTTTAAATAGGAATAATTCGAAAAATAGATCGATTGCGGATATAATTGCAAATAAACAGTCGAGTACGTTCCATTTTGTATGAAAAGTTTGACGTCCCAATGCCAAAACTTTGATCAAAAATTCGATGATATAAAAGCTGCAATAAATTAGATATATAAATATATGTATAGCTGATAATATATTTAAAACATTTAAAAATAACGCACCGTTTTTTGCGACGAACCTATTTTTGAAGTGTATTCTCATTGCGGCCGACCTGAAGCTACTGATGAGCGACAGGCATTATGCCGCGGTATGGTAGCTACAGAATTTACAACGTAATGTCCCCACTGTTTAAACATATATCCATGACTGACGTTTTCTACCGTGTGTCACCGCACCTAGTATTGCAATACGGTAATCAAGATGTGTTAATGGGGTGTCTAAATTATCTAGTAGGTCAAAATTGTAACAAATTTTGCGTTTTAGCACAATGCATCTAACAACTGGATGATATCAAGTTGATTCTCTAGTGTGGCTTTATGCCAGAACCCGTTTGTCATAGGACACCTGCCGACTAAAACCTAATACTGGCTTGTTTAGAACCGTAGTTAGTATGTTCAAAGCTATCACTGTGCCGCTGTCTCTCAGGATCTTTGTGACAGTATATTTGGTGTTTTATAAATTGGCCAATTTTTTGTGTACTACCACAGATGAACTTTTATGTAACGAATACCCTACAAATGGTTTTCCTGATAAATTTTTTCAATCATAGAAAACTTTTATTATTGAGTGTTTCAGCGACATTTATGTCTAGTAGACATCTAGCCTTGATATTTTTGGGCAACATTTCAGTAAAAGTTATAAATTATGTGATAATGTATATAATCTGTGGCTTAACAACGTAATTCCTAATATGGCCAACAAAACGGTGTGGTACAATTTTGTCCAATATCACACTACACTGCGCCAAACGAGTGACTCGGTTTTGTATGCATAATCGCGTAAATTATATTCGTAAATATTTCTTCTAGTAAATGCAGCGGTCTGATTTGTTTCCACTGTTTAAAATTTAAAAGCACGCACAAAATTAAAGGCGTTAAAATATTTTTACATTTTATTTTTTAAATTATTCTACACAAAATGTGCGAAATAATAGAAAATTTGTGCATTTTTTTGAAAGGTGTGTTTACAAATTTTTAGCATATTGAACCTAATAGCAAATAAATTGTGTCATATATACAATAAATTGTGTTAGTTTGTATTAAAAAAGTAAATATGTTAATAAATTCTACATATTTTTTCTTATTTAACGCATTTCGTTTTATGCGTACATCTGACGGTATCGCGCACACCGTACAGAACACGTTGTAAATTAGTAACACTCCAAATAGTTTAATAAAATTTCAAAATATTAGCTAACGGAGACAAATTTTAAATAAGTAGCAACGCTACAGAAACATGTCCTGTGCATAACTCTCATTGAATGATCAAAATTCGAAGCAAAAATGACTTACAAATAAAATGTTTTATTCATAATAATAAACGCCTCGTGTGTTTCGTCGCTATGAGTTCGCTGATTGCTAATGTGTTCCGGCAGTTCTGCAAACGATATAGCCATATGAACGATTAGAACCAAATAAACGAACAATTCGTAAAGCACCGAATGATCGATGTGATAGCAAACGATACGAATACGGTAGAAGCGAGCGTCGTGGGATGGTGGATGTGGATGTGCTAAATCAGACATGTCGATATGAAGTTTGGCCTCAATATATCGTAACACCTTTCGTGCTCGTTTAAGAATCGGCGACATCCGAACGTAAAACCTGAAAAACTTGAACATAAACGTTTTCTTGAAATACCTCAAAAAATGGCAACACTGTACAATACGGAACAAAGGTTAGCGTGTAACAGTTGCAACTAAATTGAACGCTGCGAAGGTGCATTATATATGGGATGTTGCGCTAACATTGTTGGATTTCTTTTATAGCACTGGGATATTGGGGTATGTAAAGTAAGACTGGAAAGTTTATGTGTTAAAGTAAAGTGTGAAGAGAAAGGTTATTTTACAGTATACAACTTACAGATACTGTAAAAAATTTCAACAGTATATACACAACGTTTTTACGAGTAATAAAATGTCAACAAGCATGTAGTAGTCCTATTGAGACTTGTTTGAAAAATAAATTCTCTGAGAAGTTAGCATAAAAATATGAGTGATTTTGCCTTTAAGACAGTATTTTGGCTCGTTTATTCGCTATAAAGGTAGAACCGGTGTAAATTCAACAACATACGACAGCCATCGTAGGACAGACTTATCGTGAAAATTTATTTTAAATCAAACCATTTATTTCTAAACAGTTAATTAGAGCTACAAAACTATAACATAAAATTGCCCCAAAATAATACTTCAGTTCACACACTTTTCTTTACCAAAAATAATATTGTGGCGATATTTTTGCTGTAAACGCTCTTTCTAAAATGGTATATATACTCCGAAAATTTGATCTAAACCAACCACTTAACATATAAGTTTTTAATAATTTTGATTAACAGGACCAAAGTTAGGCCATATTTTTTACTTACACCGTTTTTTCAGACCCTAAGCTAACATGACTCATAAAGAATAAACGGTCTAACACCATTACTGTATTGGAGTTACATCTTTTTGTATCTGTTGTTGTTCTAGGACAACTTAGTAGAAACATAAATGAAAAATGGTGTAACTCCAGTGAATACCTCCAGGGACGTTACATCGGTTTTTCTTTCTGCCAAGGATGGATCGTAAGGTGTACTGATAAGCTTGGGCCTAATTAGTGCGTGTGTTTTGGAGTTATATGATATTTCTTCAAGCACATAATCCTCAAAACGATTGTCTTTGTCTACAACGAACTAGACGACACAACTCATGTTTTGCCTAATCAAGTTCAGAAAAGTCACCGTAAAACTAGACTATAGTAACCATATTTTACTTTTATTACACCTAATCATACTAATGATATGATAATTTTATCAACATGGTCCTACAATCGCGAAGTTTTGGCTTAGGTGGTATTCCTAAAGCACTTCTACGTTAAAAATGTTTCGGTATTCAGTGCCACTTTATTATTAAGCCAATCAGCATTGTATGTACTGCATATTAATGTGAGGAGTACAACGCTGTTCGTGTGTTTAACGTCAAAATGAGGCACCAATCTGTTCAATTTTATGCTTGTTAACGAATTTGGTATCCTAATACCCAACAAACCAAAAACCAATTTCAGGAACAACTCTAGCACCGTACATTTTAACCTGAATCACAAAGATGCAATTAAAAATACTTTGGGGTAAAAGTTTTACTAATTCTAAAACAAACAGGGCAAAACTACGCTTACTTAAATTTTTCCACTGGAACGATCGATTCGCGGTCGTTAAGAGTATCACTTGTAGCCGAATTTGCCAGTTTAACCGCCCAAGTCGACAATTGACCTTCGCGATGATGTCGTTGATAGCTAGCAAGTTGATTTCGAAGCATTCCTACTCGCAGTTTACGATGAATTGGAGGTTCGTTAATTTCAAATGTTCCTAAAAAGTTTATGCACATTGCGCACACGCTGAATTATGCATCATTTACGATAAGATGCGTGCGCCAGGGCCACATTATGTCACGCGTCCAACTCAACTAGTTCGGGTGAACTATAGCTTAGCTGGACTACTATGGTAAATTTTTAAAGCTTAGCTAGTCTTAATGTGACGAACAGGGAGCTTAGCTAGCCTCTGCGTGTCCGGCTGACCTGTGAATTGAGAAATGTTGGTCAGTATTGTGCTTAGTGTAATAGCATTTTGTTCTGTAGTAATCACATTAATTAAGTTATAGGGCTCAGCTGAACGCCTCGTGACAAAAGTACAGTCCGGCTCGACACTCGATGACAAATACAGGGTGTTTCAGAAGTAACTACCCACTGTTTGATGCTAACTATCGGTTGACTGGGCAGAGGTAGCTCGCCATTTTTTTGTATAATTATAGACAAGTATTAAAAGTTTACTTGCATTACGAAGAGAGATCTCAGAACAGCTCCGTCTGTGCACCGCCAAGCTGACTGCATTCTCCAGTCGGGATGGTACAGGTCGGCAAACTTTGGCGCATAAGTCCACTGGAATTTTAGAAAATGCTGATGTTATTCTGTCCATCAATTCTTGAGGGTCCTTCGGCCTACTTCCATAAACATCTTCTTTCAGAACGCCCCAAAGAAAGAAGTAAGGCGGAGTTAAGTCTGGGGACCTAGCTGGCCACTCGATGGCACCCCTGCGGCCGATCCATCGATTCGGGAACCCTTCGTCCAGCCAAGCCCCGACTTCGGTAGCGTAGTGAGCTGGCGCTCTGTCATGCATGAAAACAAGGTACTCGGTTGCGATTTGCGGGTAGACGTTCATAGATATGAGTTCTAAATAGCTGGTTTTATTGACATTTCCGTCAAAAAGAATGGACCAACGATGCCGTGTGAACAAATTCCGGCCTAGACACAGACTCCAGGGGCGTTGACCTCCTTGTTAATCGTGACATGTGGATTGTCTTCAGACCAATAAACGCAATTATGGCGATTAACATGACCACTGAGCCTGAAAACCGCCTCGTCGGTCCACAAAATGCGATCAAGGTCCAACGCACTGCTCTCCACCATGTCCATAAATGTCTGATAAAACTGGACTCTGCGATCGAAATCATCATCAGAGAGTCCATGGATAAGACGAGGCCGAAAGGGCTTCAACTTAAACTCCTTGTAAAGGCCCCAAACGGAAGTATGTGGAACACCCAGCTGGTGGGAAGCCCTTCGAGTTGACTTCTGGGGGCTCCTGGATACCGCAGCGCTTAACGCAGCTTTCTGGTCCCCACTTGTGGCAGACTTTGGACGACCCGGTCTCAGCCGTTCCGCTACACTGCCAGTGTCCTCGAATCGGGAAATAATATCAGCCATCGTCTTGCGAGTAGGAGGTATTGAGTAGAAATCATTTTTCTACTGGCGTGAGATTTCGGTATAATTTCCGTATTTATAGTAAAGTTTTACGACACAGGCAAAGTTGGTCGTGGGGAATCCATGGTATAAACAGTATATATTTATAATAACCTGAAATATTAAAAACAGCGATAAACAACCATTGCGAAATATTTGGCCAGAAGATATTGATTGACAAAGTGTGGGTAGTTATTTCTGAAACACCCTGTACATAGCCTAGCTGGGCTATTCAAAATTTTATTAATAGTTGAGCTGGACTGTATGCGTGACATAGTAGCTAGCCCATTTGAACGCGTGACATAATTAAAACCATGCGCACGCATCTTATTGTAAATGATGCTGACGCTAGGGGTTGTTGTAACATATACAACTCTAAATACACTCCGTAAGTTGCTTTTTCAGTGTTTATTGTTTCGAAGCTACTTAATCAAAAATGACTCCTAACTTTCTTAACATGTGTAGATTAGTTTGACTGTTTAGTGCCACAATTAATTTATGTATCGATCAATGTTTTACAAGTTACAATTGGGTCCAGGTATCGTACCAGAGTTGTATGATTGCCAGCGGCTTTCGAAAACCACATATCTATTTTTGATCCGTTGTTCAGTTCATTAAGAAGCATCCAAAAGCGACAGAATGACAAAGCATGTTCAGGCATACGCCACACGACCAGGTCTGTTAACACAACGCTTTGCTATAATTCCTATTTCTATACGGTAGCAGTGGGCACTAATGGACTGGTCAAGCATAAAGGTTAAATTCCGTTTACCGCTATGACATCTGCTGTCATTAGCAGTGTCTGTGTCACGTGTTGCACTGAGTTCATCAACGTACAGGCCATTAAACAGGTATCGTAGCATTACAAGCATTTTAGTTTAGTGTGTCATACACATTTACAAAGGCTCTTTGATCGAATTAACGTATATACCGTTTATGTTTTAAAATTTTAAGCTAGTCTTTTTGCATCAAGAATTTGCGATTAAATATAATTTCATGAAGTGTTCATACGTAAACCCACAGAAAATGGTTAACAAACCGGAGCAAGTACTTTTTGAGATCGGCCAGGCGTACAAAATTCTAAAAAGCCCAAAAATACTATCAAGTTAATATATGTTTATGTGTATCAAAATCTGATTTCTACAAGCTGTACGTTCAATATTGTATGGGTGTTTATGAAACTGAGCTCGCGAACACGTTCAGTCAATTACAGCCAAACGAGTTCTAGTTAACATTAATTTAGTACAATGCGAGCAAAGGTTGGCTACACGGAGCGCCTATGCTGCCTCAATCTGATTGAAGTTACAAATGTATTCGCTGAGATAGAACCAGGTCGGTTGATTAGTCAGAACAAACCCCATTTATATTGAATGATGTAAACTGTGACTCGAGTTAAAATCCGACTGTAATTTTAGAGCGTGACATTATATTCACGTTTAGAGTAAGTCACGTTTAAACAGCGCAGTTCGCATGGTGATAAATTCAAAAATATCATATCAGATCAAGTGATCCAGAAATGCAACTCAGCTATCAGTAAGGGCCACCGGCCAATCACCGATTTGTTTGACACTATAAAGATTATGTGTACACTATTTCTGATACCATAGACTTAACCGAAATGTTTGGCTAAATTATTTTCGAAAATGGATTTCAACCTTACCATGTAACCTCTGGACGAGGCCTTGTATAAACGTTTCAAGCTTCTGAACAATGCCAAGTGTTTTTTGTGTCACCGTTGTCTGTTTCGACAGTTCAGTGTACGCCTTCTGTACCAAGTCCCATCTTGCTTCGGCTAAAAATCGGTCCTGAAATTACAATTTGTATTAATATTAAATATAATTTATTTTAATTTGAAAAATACTAATTCTACTTTGCAAAAATCATGAATTTTATGAGCTGGCAGTAAACTTATTTAGTCACTAACTTACTATGCAGCCAAGAAAAAGTCAAATTAAACAAGAATCGATTCAAAGAGTCGTCGAAAATTTCTTCTGGATGAAGCAAACTCAGTTGATAAGAAGCAATCGCATATATGCGTATACATTGATTGTTGTCAGCTTGCCAAGAACGTACATCTTCTAATTAATTTTTGAAGCAAAATAGTTTATTAACCCGTTCGTTCTTAAATTCGCTTAGTCAGTACATACGCTGCAAAGTGATGCAATGCATTAAACGCATATGTGCGACAGTTTGCATTTGTGCGTGCGTTGTTGTGCGCTCACATATGAGATTATTAAGGAAAAGGGAAAAATCTCCCACATAGCGTAGTGGCTAGCGTACGATGGTCACACCGGAACGACAAAGATTCAGTTGGCCGCGGCGGCGAATGTGTCTTCAGGATTGTAACAAAAACCATTTTAGTTTAAGAAGAAAAGGTTAACCAAACACTTCAAAGATTTCGTATTTCAGATGTAAAGTACAATAGAGAGCGTATAAAGAGTAAGTGCTTACAGTGAATATGATATAACTGTTACAGTAACATCTTCGTTTTAGAATGTCATTAGTTCAGTCTCTTATAGTGAAATGCAAATATAACAGAAATGCCTTTATAATGAATTTTTAATTAGTCCCAAGTGGCTTTACTATAAACACATTCTGCTGTATTTGTGAAATTTTGTTTTGAGTAATGGGATACTAATTAGGTACGTTTGGCCTAAATTTCACGTAAAATAATTATTAACCATAATTTTAGAACACGCTTAAGTACATACACAAATTAGGGTACTTAGATGGTGGAGAGGATTGAATTACCAACTACTGCAGGTAATAAGGCCTTGTATGATGTAATTAAGAAAACATATCTAGTGCATGAAAGTAATTCAAGATGTAGCTTATAACCGTCATATCTCCGTAACAGATGTTCGAATTTATTCCAGGGATGGCTCAAAATATTTCTCTTGATGTGTCCTATCGATATCAGTGTGGCACTATACTTAAACCTAATGTTCATCTTATTTTTACTGTTCAATCTTTTTTTTGGACATTTTGTGTTATGTAAACTTTATAATACTACCTGGAACAAGAGTATGTGTAGAAAGAATTAACTGATTTTATTTAGTAAAATGCTATTTAGGTTCTGTGTGCATGTGATCATGCATTTAACCTCATGAGCTTCCGTTCGTGAGCGAGAACTATTGCTTCATCGTGAAATATTGAAATACGTTAACAGTTCGATTCAGAATTTTCGGTATCACTTGTACAAAATTGCAGGTAAGGTGAAATCTCTAATTTAAAATAATATAAGATACTTGAGGACTTTGTCCAGTATTAGTTTTAGTAGTTTTCTAGTGCACTCAGTATTCCACCACTGTGGTACATTTAGTTCCATATTTTACCGAATTTTAGTTCCTTTCTGGTTAAGCACGTATCACTTTACGCCAGAGCTGATATTAAATTTATGTTTATGTTACCTTAAAGTTATCTGATACAGTTAGTGCTTTTCTACTAAAATCCACCCATAAATTAATATACATCGATGAAACTATGTCCTCAAAACTGTAATACATGTTTTGCAGAATACCGCTTAACTGTAAAGTTCCAGTTTGGTCAAAGATTCGACAATTAAGCTTTTCAATATTTTTGACATTCTGAACTTATCTCACCTATGTAAATAGAAAACAACATGGTGCCAAGCACTGACATGTCAGTTGTTATCCTTAACAAAAATCAGTAATTAATCGAGCACCAGAAACAAAGATATTTTCATCATTTAATCCCCGCTGCAAATTTACGCATAATTAAACTAAAACAATAAATAGGTAGAATGTTGCTTGTTGCTAATGTTTTCGAGCCCATGACTGAAAACATCCGGATAGGTTTAACATTGTTGAAAAAATGTGTGCTGTTTGGAAGTATTAAAATTCCATGGAAATAACCTTTGTGACTGCTAAAGTTTGTCTTCGATCAAAAAGTAATCACAGTGCCAATTGCCACAGTTCTCTAAATCCCGCAAAACATGAAATTTAATTATTTTTGTAAAATTATATACTTCAACAAACTCAGAGATTTTATTGAAGCCTCAGCACCAAGAAATTGGCATAAATATACCAAGTTGAGTTTATGGTAATACCTGGTCTTATATTTTGGTACGCATGGTGTTGTACGTCTTACTCATGCGCCTATAGTTGGAATTTGCTGGCGCTTTGTATGCATTATAATTTAGTTATAACTACGTTGAAGGCCTGGAAGTTTTAACTGTTAGCAGGTGTGGTGTCAAATTTTAGTCAACAGCGTGGCATGCCCAAGTGTATAAAAATGGATTAAAACACGTATAATAAATAGGCTTTTTTGTTGGTGCAAGCATAACGTTATATAAAATACATAAACAAATACATCTATATATAAAGGACAATATACTATGAATATCACAAGAACCAGTACAACTATTTCCAGTTAAATAGATTTGCTAAAAGATAAATTTACGTAGCATGTTAGGGCCAAAATTAAGCTTGTGACTTTTTTATTTAGCATTTGAAGAAAAAGTTATCTATCTGAGTTTCAGTTAATTGAATTAAACTAACCTGAGATATCATAAGCATTTCTTCTGTACGAACTGCATTTAGCTTCTTTTTGAGTGCACTTAAATGCATTGCTTTAATTTCCTGCCGATTGATGCTCATATAGTAGATAGCTAGCGAAAACATTGTTGCTTTGATGCCAACGCTTTAAAATATACATATTTCACAGTAACTAACTTCAACTTTCGGCTAGTACTGAAGCTTTATCGTGGTCACATTATAATATCAACGCCGTTTAAGAGTTTACCGTTTCAATTCAGAAATTAACCCATATATTGGATGTCGTTCATACTCGCACCGCAAAATATACGTGTGGCCAGCACAAAAATGTACCCAGTTCACATTCGGTTGTGGTGGGGGCTTCCCCGCGGGGAAATTGGGGTGGGGCCCGCGTTTTTAGCCCAGTTATAGTTGACGCACACCCATTATACAACTGCACAATTTTTTACACCTTGACACCTTATGGCTATATTTAATTTTTGAATTTTTTTTCGTTTTCTATAAATCGCACTAAAATTATTTACCTTAGTTGGGAAGCGCATCGTGTAAGGCATCGGTTATTGATTGCTGGTACACACATAATGCTTAGGTGTCGATGAGGGTAGGTGGATCACGTCCTATAGGGCCCTCCAAGCCAAATTTAACATTTTATCCTGAAGGTCTCGTGCACCCACCCAATCGCTCCGCAAAAGCGCCAAGAAAATTTTATTGAAAATAGCGTGAAAATTGGCAAATTAGGAAATTTTTTTTGCAAATTGGCAAAAGTTAGGTGAAATTTTAGCCGAATTAGGAATAAAATTTGAGTTCCTTAAAATTTGAAAGATTTTGAAAAATGCCGAAAATTTTAGTAAATTTGGGAGAAATTTTGAGTTCCTGCAAATTTAGGAAATTATCCCCTCCCCACTTCCGAAATCTTCATCGCTCACACCATCCATGCCCACCTAAGCATACCGACCTTCTACACGTAGACTTGGCATACTATGGTACATTGAAATTGGGATTAGATTTTCATTTGGCTGGTATATATTCAACTGTAATACAACATAGTTGAATAGTTAATCCACAACGAAACAGAAATTGCGAATATTATGTCTTTAGAAAATTATTTCCGAAAATTTCTCATCCTAAGCGAAATTGACTGAGTCAGACTCGCGAAGTGTGGCAGAGTAAAACATTCCACAACAAGATTGAAGTTTGCTTCATCTTACAAAATATCCACGAAATTCTGAACTGGACGCTCGTATAGAGAAGCCTCTACAGTAACCCAATCATTGAAGATCAACCAAAGCTCTAATAGCCTCGTTTTATGTAAGGCTTAAATATACCGTACATACACAAGCTTCGAGTTCCCACGGTCCAGAGGAGAGTTGAACTTCGGCAGAGAGTGTGCAGAGAGTGAGGCGGCGATTGGTGGTAGGCTAGAGGATATATTTTGGAAATTTTTGGGAGTCAAAATTTTTCCAAATTTTTGGGAATTTTGCTCAAATTTTTACCAATTTCTCCAGGGTTCTTCCAATTTTTTGCTAAAATTTTTGGGGCGCCTTCGTGGTGGGGTGAAGCGAGGAGGCGGTCGAGGAACCTGCCAACGGGACGATCGGCACATCGCCCGTGTGGCTGTCGCACACCTCAAGGTGGACGATCCCCATTCCATTGAGCCTGTATGGATGCCCTTGCCCCCTGTGAGGATATATAGTTTAAACTAAAATCAAGTTCGGGGCTTGCCGTCTTACGATCTTTACACCGCAAGTTGGTTTTGCGAAGCGTTAACCGTATCCTATACACATCACTCATATTGAATTTAGTGTGGGGGCTTCCTTTACGCGAGTGCTAAAAAGTATGTTTTTGTAATGCTCAGAAAATTTGCTCTTAAAATACCCTTTAAAGGTCAAAATATCGATTTTCCAAATTATATTTTAAAAGAGTGTGGCTTGTAGCGTCATGTTGCAAAATGGAAAAAGTAGAATGTTGCTCTTCTATAAACTATATTTTGATAACCGATAAACATTACATATACATGGGCAATAAAAACGGAGTCATGAGTCACGAAATGGATGGAGAAAAAGCCAACGTCTCATAATTCATTGTACAATTGGCAAGTGGCGAAATGCCCACTACCGAACCACGAATAAAACGTGCACTTTCGATGTGACTGCAGTTTCGATCGACACTGTGTTAAAAACTAGTTCTATTTGAAATTTCTGGTTTCTAAAGTTTCAGTAATATTTTATTAAACTTGTGCGCCCAAAAATGATTCACATATATATTCCTGCAAAATTTTCAAATTTTGCATGTGCATTAATGCATTGTGTGGGTTTTCAAGCACTGCAGTAATTTGCGAGGTGGACGTTCTGAACTTTGTCGACGGTAACCTTTAGGAAAAGCAAAGTTCTTCAGTGCCATTGGATTCATACCTATTATAGCTACCTGTCACATTTTTCACATAAATGACTGAAAATCATGCATTTTTATGCAATAGTGTCAAAAAATTCAAGGATCTTTTTCAATAATGCTTAATTAGGCATCAGCGAAGTAGTAGAAATTCTAAAATGCTATTCTTTATTTCAGAATATTCTTAACTTGTACACGAATAATCAGAACTTTGTTAAAATGTTGCTGAGTTGCATGCCCGTGTACTTGGCTTTCCATTTATTTCGATCATGCGTCATAAATTTCATTTGGATGCTGAGACAAGTTAAGTCCGAGGCTGAAAAAATGTCCGAAACTGATTACACTTTGGCTAATTGGTTCACAAGCGAAATTTCGATTTAGAAATGTCTGTGAGGCCAATCTACTATAGTCTTACGGGATTTCGTTTTAGCGAAGTATGTTGATTGCAGTGTTTTATTGGCAGACGTTGGCATCCTAAGAGTAATTTTAGTAAAATTAGTTAAACTGTTGTAGAAATACTGATGTTGTGACATATTTTTGCACTTAATTATAAGAATTTGATGTCATGTATTTAAAGTAAATAAAAATAGTTTTTCCGTACAGGTAGAGCAAAATGCCTTTGAGCATTAAAAATTTGGACCAAAAGGCTGCAGATGAAATTTTGCGCCATATAAACGTTTTGTGGCATAAGCGAAACCAACCCGGCTTGATTGTGACAAAGTATTTGCACGAGCTATGTGATCTTATTTAAATGCTACAAGGACGAACGATTGTAGCCGGGAAAAAATAAATAATTACCTCAAAGTTACTATAGCACTTAGATAAAAGAACATCCGTTGTGTTTCTACGGTGTCCATAAACGCAACATATATAAGACCGATGACCAAACATAGAGGACCACTTATATTTCCCAATATTTTAATAATCTCGTACATAACATTCGACTGAAGCTTTCTGTCACATAATTTTAGCGTGAACCAACAGCAGAAAACGCCTGAAATTAATAAATTTGCGATAAACATAAAGGTTCGTTTAAAAAACATAAATGTTCATTACCTTTATAAAGGTTTTTTATAAACACAAACGTTCTCTTGCATTTTATGTTCTTTAATCATAAAAAGGTTCTTTTATGAACTAATTTTTTGATAAAGGTTCTACTTTCTGTAATAATAGTTCCACTAATTTTGTAAACACCACATTGTGATTATAGATTCTTTGCTAAGACAGTTGCACCGGAAGCATTAGCATAGTTGCTGTCAATAATGCAGAAAAACAGGAAATTAATTCAATAAATAAAAACAAATCGAAAACTTGGATGATCTGTGTAGTTACCAAAAAGTCCGGATAAGGCTACATTTATGCACGTTTATAAAGTTGCAATTTTTAAATGCATTCTACGGCTAAACAACCCATTAACGTAGCACCATCCAATGCGTTATTTTCAAAGTTTAATTTCTGGGTCACACCTTTCATCCAACATTTGTGGTAAACTCGGACGATATCTATATCTTATTACCAAGTGGTTGTTCTTAAACAGAAAATTTGAAACGAAACAACATCCTAAATGATGCAATTAGGGCATAAGCTTCAATAGAAATTGACTTCTCTTGCGAAACAGTATGAAAATTACAGTATTTTGGTGAATAGCCTTTATTCAGACTAATGCTTTTAAAATGTGTACCCAATTTTGTTTAATAAAAATTTTCGGATCTAATTGCTATGGTCAAATTTTTATAACGCTCCAGGTTTATAGCTGTATGTGAGGCAAAATATTTGCGTTATTCGAACTTTCATCATGTAATTCTTTCTTGTACTTGTTCCATTTAAACTTCTTCCCAAAGCGTAAGACGACATTCTGACCATTTACACGCCAATCGTGGCCATTAGTAATCGAATACTGTCGAACTAGTTTATCCAGCCGTTGGTACTATCGATTTGTGACTATATATATACTGTAACTACTATTGTGCGTCTACTATAAATGTGCTGACTACTACTACAGGTTTAATGTTCGTATGATCTGCTGAATATATATAATACCGATTTCTCAAACTTTACGTAGTCATCAAGATATAATACAACACTGTGCAGTAAGAAAGTATTATGCTATTTACGTGCATTTAATAGTATCTTGTTGTAGGCTTAAAGGAAGAGAATGCAAGTGTAGAGGACGATTAGAAAAATTTGTGAATCTTTTCCAAAAAAGTTTGTTATCCAACTACTACTAACAATAATCCTAAATGAGATACATTTCAATTTTGCAATTTCACTAATAAATTGTTAAGGTAAATATATAGATTTTTAACAAAATTTGATTGTTGTTTAAAATACAAGAAATATAGAATATTTTAACAAAAAGGTTGCAAAAATATTTGGGCCAGTGCAACTGGGAATTTTATCAGCGCGTTCTGTAGGGTTTGCAGCAAACAATATTCGAAAATATGACGAATTTGCCGTCTATATATCCACGTCTTTGAAAGTGTTTGTTATGCATTTCAAACCCAGTTTTTGCTGCAATTTGCTTCATCTAAGGATTTCAATAGATGCTCCCTGTCCATTCTACATGACGAAAATGTCCACATTCGTATCGTACCTTAATATCACTAATCAGCCGTCCAAAACGGAGGTCTTACAATGTCATAAGAACTAAGGACATTGTGAAATTGTTTAGAAAAAAAATTTAAAGCAAATTTAAGGAACATCAATGCAATCAATGTTTTAGACGGCGCCCATTACAAAGAACAATGCAGTGTTTTAAGCTGCACCCATGCTCTGTAACCACTATACTATAGATAACCACCAAGTTTCCCTGATATCGAATGCTTGGGAGTACGGAAATTGTTTTGGAGCCTGAACGCAACTGAACTTTCCGTCATATGAGTTATATGTGAAATTGCGATATTTTCAGCGTAAATTTCGAGTTTCCTGGAATAATTGCTACAACTGAGTACGATCTAGCGGATACTCATTGTGAGATGTCGGCGATTTTTCTGTAACAATTCAGTTATTGCAGGTGTGCCGTGTCTTTACAGTTCGTCTATTGACATTTATAAATAATAGAACCGTGGTTGCTTTGGTTGCAATAGCAGGAGGCCAAACACCAAATTCAATTTACGGACAACGGGTGAAGGAACGAAGTCTATCAGAGTAAAAGAAATTGGTATGGAGCAAGTTATCAGCACAAAAGGTAAGTAACCTTCTATGCAATACATGAGCTTAACGACCAATGCTTTTCAAACGTTATTTTATTCTTGATGCTTAGCACTAATTCAGTATTTTGTGTAGTAAGTAACAGATGTTGCCTTAAAAATAACGCATCGCAGTTAAATATTAAATTATACGTGATAATAAGTGATATTTTTCTATGTAAAATTGACCAAACGAGCAGGAAACTGGGTAAATGTACGAAAGTTTTAGTTTCCACGATGGTTACTTGTTCGATTTGCAACAGAGTTAACTTTCATATATAAAATACTTGCGAAAACCGCCATTTTGGATGGAATTTTTAAAAATATATAC
>JASANE010003579.1:0-17038 GCA_030248225.1 Trileptium ribeirensis
TATAGACCATTCTTGCTGCCTTGCACGCAATATGTAATCAGACAAAATGAAAACAAATAACATTTATAAATCGGGTTCGTCGACCAAAAACACTTTAAACCCCGAAAAAGGTATAATATCGTCGAGCTAGACCCTAGATAGCAAAACCATCGTAGCCAACGTGCTTAATAACATTTTGGACCCGAAAGATGTTGTTAAGGCTGTTCGCGTTCATCGATATGAAACATCATCATCGCTTTTTCTGTCGAACAAAAAATTGTTTAAATCCGTTCATCCGAAAATGAGTTATGAATGACAGCGACAGACGAAATTTTCACGATTTTCCCCCTAGCGCGTTTATTAGAAACTCCGCTCGCTGTAAAACTCTATAGTCGATCATACCTTAAAGAATCATTCAATCGCGACACAAGCATGTATGCACAAATAGAGGTGAAACCCCTTACGTCTTCTATAGATGGTTTAATAACTGTTCAGCCTCCTGATGAGCAGCCTGATCATCTGCGGTCAAAACAGAATATTTAATTGTCCTTTCGTAATACTGTTTGGCAAGCTGGGTTTGGCCTAGCTTTGCATAGACCTTACCAAGGTGGAGCAAATTTTGGCTGTAGAAATTTGGTGATAATCTTTCGGCCTTTTCAAAATAAGATAAAGCTTCTTCGAATGTTGATTCGGGTGGCGTTGCGTAGATTGCAGCGGCTATTTTTCGTTTATACCATGGAAGTTCTGCTAGAGACAGAGACCATATACCTTTAACAAATCATTGACGATCGTGTTAAATGAAGATTAAAATAGTACGCAGCTCCGAAAACAAATACACCGACCACAAAACCGCTACAAATAATCTATAAGTCATTGTATTGACACTCATAATAATTAGATGTTTGCGCATGTGTAATACTAACAGTGACATAAATATGTTAAAGCATGAACATACGTCTTGTTTATAGGTTGTACTACGAGAAAATGACTGAATACACGACATATTAGAAGCTGAGAGAATGTTATAACTGCATGTCAACAGTAGGTACGAAAGTTCAACACAAAGACAGCTATTTAATGGGAACCAAATTTTGCAACAGCTAAAATTTACCTGAAACCTTGACTCATATTTCAAATGCGAAAGATTATCAGATAGATTGCATCGACCGTAATAACTTGCGCAAATTAGAAGAGGTTGCCAAGCATATACTGTCCGCAAGATTTTCATTCAAAACAATTGGTTTCCTGTCATTTTGCCAGCATAAAAAGGTTTGGCACAAATCCTATACTATTTGAAATAACACCTACGATATAACGACTTATTTAGCTGGAACATTTGAGGTAAACTGGACAAGACTATGCTAAGACACATACAATCACAACTGAACTTTGTTCATAATTTGATTCAAAACGCTACTCTTTCATTTTTCCAGCTTAAGACGATTTTACACGAAATATGTGGTAAGCTTGTAATCACATTATATACATAATCGACGTGAAGACCTCAGCAAAATTGTGTGGTGTCGGAAATATGCATGCCGAGGATCAAACTATATATTACTCCGACTTTGACTCAAAAACATACAAATCTTACTATATTATATTCGGTGAGGTCTGTTCGAATTTGAGCTAGGTCAAAATATGGTGAAACAGACAAATTACAATATATACTAATTTAGCCCAATTTCTGAATCAAAACTACTCTTTTCTAACTTTTCCACCACTAGAGAACTTTACAAAATATGTTATATATTATGTGTTTGGAAGAAAAATCTCGACAATCACGACTAACTCAGAATAGCTGCTTTCCAAATTAAAGTTGTATATAAAGTGAGGAAAATGCTTATAGTATAGTTATATCTATAATTGAACGTACTACACCATAGTGCTGTCTAGTAAGACAAAAGTAATGTTATTAAAACTGAATTGAACCAAATATATTCAACCAGGCTCACCCACAACGAGTTTCAAAACGCTTACTGTAGATAAGCGCTATTCCCATCTGTTAACCTAAATTCCAAATACAAAACAAAATATTGGTTGTCTGAGCCATAAAAAAGGCTCATTGTTTTGTGACAATTTGAGACAAATTTTAGACAAGTTGTTGATGTTACAATCAATTCAATAAATTATAATTAGAATTTAGCGAAAAAGGATGACTTTGAAACACCTTAGTGTATATTCAGAAAAATCCCTAGGCAATAGGTTGTGGCACCATACGTATTCTATACATAAAAATCCAGCTTAAGACTAAAAACGCTTCTTAGCTTTTCCTATTACCCAAAAAATGTAAAATGTTTTTCCTACAAATTAAAAAAGAAAGTGCAGTAATTTTACCTGTCGATAATTTGACAATTAAGAAGAACAGAAAGGCTGTATGGAATCATCCAAAGTATTACAAAAATCGTACAATCTTCCAGCAACTTAAAAGTCTAAATAATTATTTTGTGTTTTGGAGAGAGGAGGAGGCTGGGAGCGCTGACCCCGATGTGGGTGCCAATTCCCATCCAGGTATTTGGACCTCGAGATTTTCACCAGTTGTTAACCTCGAATTTCCCCATAAATTTCGACAAAATACTGCAAACAAAACTATACCTTCTTTCGTCAGTCTGCATGAATATATAAATTATTGATTATATAATAAATATAACTAAGTTCGGAACATGTCTTACACCCACCTTGTGCGCTAGTCCCGGTTCTGACAGATTTTCGGAACCACGAAATTAAAAAATCATTTTTTCGATGATAAGAAGCACATATCATCATCCGACAGCTGCAAGAACGATATCTTAGTAAGAAACAGTCTATCCATCACATGTTCGTCGATCTGGAAAAAGCTTTCGACCGCATTTCTCGAACAGCTATTGAATGGGCTCTGCGGAGACAATTGGTTCCTGAGCGACTAGTGAAACTGGTGATGGCGACTTACTCTCAAACACGGACAAAAGTGAGCACAGCTGCAGGTACAAGCAAAGACTTTAAAATAGATGTTGGTGTACATCAAGGATCTATACTCAGCCCCTTTTATTCATCCTAGTAATGGAGGAGGCCACTAAAAACATCAAAGTAGGATCGCCGTGGGACTTGATGTATGCAGACGATATAGTGCTCTCAGCGGAATCACGTGATGAACTGGATAACAAATTTCTAACTTGGGATGCCAGTTTATCGCACCATGGACTCAAGATCAATCGAGGCAAAACGAAAGTTCTCACCAGCGGCGCAACACCCCAATCGTCCGACAAATCTACTGGCAGATGGCCGTGCAGTGTATGTCGCACTGGGGTGGGTCGGAACTCCATCTTGTGTCAGGGGTGTCAACTGTGGTGTCACAAGCGATGCTCCGGCATTATGGGATCTCTTCCACAAATGGTTGGTACATTTTTATGTCCAACCCGCACTTCCAACAACCTGACGAATACGACAACACCGGCAGCAACTACCGAAAATGAACTCGGCATAGATACTGTATCACACTTTCAGTTTCTAGGAGACACATTGGACTGCAGAGGGGGAGCTGAAGCAGCTGTTCGTGGG
Organism: Trileptium ribeirensis; assembly: GCA_030248225.1. Taxonomy (NCBI): domain Eukaryota; kingdom Metazoa; phylum Nematoda; class Enoplea; order Enoplida; family Thoracostomopsidae; genus Trileptium; species Trileptium ribeirensis. Next base: position 3,517 of record JASANE010003579.1, read on the forward strand.
CGTGTCGCCGCCGCGTGGAAGAAGTGGCGAACGCTGGCCGGCATCATAACACAACGTCAAATTCCTTTTCAGCTGAGGTCACAACTCTACAGATCATCCATTCGTCCGGTCTTGTTATATGGCGCCGAGACGTGGCCGTTGACAATATAACAACAAGCCTTGCTACATCGTACAGAGCTGAAAATGCTGAGGTGGATGCAGCAAATAAAATGGCACGATATGGTACCTTCAACGAAAGTACTTCGCCGTGCTCAACTGAACGATATTTCTAGCGCACTCAAGCGATATCGACTTCGCTGGTTCGGGCACGTGGCTAGGAGTGACAATCCTGCATTTAACTACACTATGAACCTTGAAGTACGCGGCACACGACCAAGAGGACGCCCGAAAAAGACGTGGCGGCAAGTCGTTATGAGTGATATCGAGCAATGTGGACTACAGGAGACAGATGCGCTCGACCGCGTCAAGTGGAGAAATGGTTGGAAACGTGCCACCTCCGTCAAGGGACAACGGACGCAAAACGAGGATCGATAATAAGCACATATATATGCATTATTCACCATACCACAAAAATCAACGGTTGAATGTGCAAGCTGATTAAATAAAAAAGGCCCTGTAGCAAGGAACACTGTAATTCGACCGCTTAGCTCTTCGTCACAGATGGGTCGTTAACTTCCGCATTACTAAGTTCAAAACCCAATGATACTGACTGGCAGAGATCTGGGCACAGACGATTCCCGTACAAAAAGTAGGTTGTCTGACAGCCAAGATGGTGAATTCTGAAAACTGAATTATGTAACATAAAGAGATTTACATAGCTGTATTGATCAGCACCTAACAAAATGAGCTAAATTTCAGTCATTCTCCTTGAACAGTCAAGCAGATAAAGCACCCCACTATTTGTAGCTGTAATGAGGATAGCTTGCACTACAAAATGAGATCAAAAGCATCAATATAGCTAAATCAGTTACGGAGATATTGTCGACTTCGTGTATTTTGCTATTGTGAGCCCATTTAAAACCCATTTGGACCCAAATCCTGCAAATTAAAAGAGTCATGTATAATGCATTATATAGTCCTATACATCTTTTTGCTCTAGAGATATCTGCACTGTTTGTCCAGACACAGTCCGTATTTAACGTGTTTTGTCAAACCCATTTAAGACGCGATCCGAGCCAATTTATACCAATTTTAATACCAGAAAAAGCTGAAATTCGTTTTCTTTCTAACTAAAAAGATAAACTTTCCAATCTTTCGCACAAATCAATCCACCCAGCCGAATTTGAGTAATGCATGTCAAACCAAAAACCAGAAACCGTCGAAATTTTCCATTCTGTACAGTAAGAATTTATCGCTACACTCGTTTCACTCACTACACTCAGAATTGAATAAAATAACTGCACGGCCACACGCCGGTACAACTGATTGAATTTTAGCATTGTTCTAGTGAATTAAAAATCAACTAGTATATCATACGTTTTGCTATAACTCACAAAAGGATGAAGTCAACATTCGCACTTTACTGATTTAACCTATTTGTACAATTTGGTAAATTCTGTTACACTTCATTCCCATTGAGGACAAATCTTAATGCCCCAACACACAACAAAAAGAACACTGGTGATCCTGGCAACTGTAGAGTTATCTCACAAAGATCGCGTAAATTATATGTCCACAATGTAGAGATGTGTGAGCGAGTGCTATTCTATCGATGTTTCCTCGACGTTCGAGAATTTTCAAATTTTATTCGAAAAGTGTTCGAATTTTGTTCCAGATCTGGTGAAAATTATTTTAGAGCATTGTTGTTTATTCGAGAGCTGCTCAAGGTTTGTTCTAACAGTGCTCCAGAGCTGTTCTCGTATAAGACAATCTTGTTCCATTTTATTATGCAGAGTGCACAGATAATGTGGGCACTCATTGTACATTGTAACACGTATTAGCATGCTTATTGCTATAAAACATTTTTGAAACATGCAGCAATAATTCGTGTTATTGTTACCTATTTAGTGCACTAGTAGTGCTATTTGCACGATTTTGTAGGTACAGTGTAGGTTATTGATACAATTATTAATAGGTAATGTAGCAATAGGTGGGATTAATAGCAGCACTAATAGTGAACATTGATACAAATTTAGTGCAATAAAGAAGGTGGCGCTACAGATTTTGTAGCATTAAGCATTATTATTGCCACAAGTCCTGTAGATATAAACGTGACAATATGCGTTACAATGTGCAGTGAGTGCACACATTTATCTGTGAATGCTGCATTACTGATCAGTATTGGTTCTTTCATAAGTCGACAGTGAGTACATACTGTTACGCAAAACACTACTGTACTTATAAAATTGAAATGAGTGCCAGAGAAAAGAGAAACACCTAAGTCAAAAGTTGCGTTAACTTATAATCAATAATTCCGGTCTTACCAAGCAAATGACATGTTGTTGCGTCAGATGGATTTAGTTCCAAAGCTTTTTCAAAATGCTTTTTAACGGTTAGAGCAGCCGTAATTACAGCTTTGGTACCTAAAGGTATTTAAAACACAAAAGATGAGAACAGGTCTACAATATTTTGCTCTGGGCTCTCCAAACTGGAAGTTAGTGGCCACTCAGTAAGGATACTCTTCTGCAAAAACGACTCTAATCCCCCGAAGCAGACATAAAATTCGTTTTGTTTCAGTTTTCGCTCCAAATATAAAAAAGAAACTATGTAGAAATTTACTAAAAATTGCTTATATATCTTCAATCAGGCATCTTATATTATTGCTTATTATTGAATACCTCTTAATTATTTTGAAAATTTCTAGACTTATTCCAATTGTCACGAGGCTAAACAGGAAACCCATTTCGTTCTCATTGACACCTCATTTGCAGCCGGTTCCTAATCAGGAAGACCTTTTGGCGAAGTTTCAACAAAAGTATGTGTCAATTTGCTAAGAACAATCATGTCACATGACGCAGTGAGAAATTAATTTTTAAGTTATGCACTACAAACCAAAACACTGTCATATAATAGCGAGAATAAGCAGATTAAACACGCACTAAAATTTAGACTAAAATCAAAACGCTCCTTCTGCTAGAGCTTTACCATGTTCACATATATATACATTTGTTACGTGCAATATATTTTGTAGTGTCAGCCTTATTCGCCCATCCTTAGAATAGAGTAAACAATACTTATGTTGTCTATGGGCACCACGCTGAAAATTTTAACGCCAGCCGAAATTTTGGCTTTATGAAAATGCTGTACTGGTTAGCTATGCCAGAAAACTGAAACACCGTAGTGATATAAAACAACATTTATAGCGGTGACAAATGCTGTGATGGTTAATATTACAAACTAAAAAATAAAACTTGATAAATTTCTTATGCAAGACCAGGGATGTGTTCCAGAAATACGATTGGCGATTGGATTCTACTCCAACTCGCAATTCATTTTTTTGCTATGAATATCGATTTGTACTAAATATATATATAACGAATTTGTATTTCTGAAATTGAAATTATACACCTATGCAAAGTTATAAACGTAACCAAATGCTTTCAAATTATTTTGTTCATACACATTATAAAGGCAAACTGGAATGTTTTTAGAAACATCACAACATGTAATGATTACGTGACAATAAATTCAGCTGCTACATGTTTCAACTACACCTGGTTTTCCCACGAAGAAGGCCCTGTGGTATTTCGACATCCCCCGTGGTATTTTTTTTGCTTCCCCCAGTGCAGCCCAATCCGCAGGTATTTTCCTGAACGATTAAAAAGGTGCAAATTTTTCTCTACGATGCAAAAATAAACCAGTTTCCCCTATGAAACTCCTAAAAAATCCCAAAACTTTGCATTGCGGGACTAAACAACAAAACTAAAATTGCCGTCAGTCAATAACGTTTCACTATATAATCTGCATTATTATTATATATTTACTGTGAATCAGCTCTTTTACCATTTTCGCGTTTTTCAGTTTCTGGATCGCAAGCTGAACCTGGTGGGGGCCACGTCGGTTCCCCCAGATACTTAGGAGACAGTTTGGGAAAGCCAGTACGCTATATGTAACCTATAATATATTCACGTACCGTCATACTCAGCAGTATAATTGAGCAAAATTGCGTACCATTTGTGAACAGCCCAATTATTATTATCTAACTCCAGTGCTCGCTTCACATACTCGAACGCTTCACGCATACCAGCCTAAACCAAGCACTAATATATTCCAATACATAATTGGTGAAATAGCAATAATTCATATTACACAAAGTAGATGTCAGGCGCCAGCACTTTCGAATGTTTGAGATAGCTTAGGCTGAGCACAAGCATCTGTTCAACCACAACTACATAATGCATTGTACACCAAATCCTTTATGACCGAAGTCGTTGTCACGACACCTTGTGTTCTTGTACATAAATAATATGTACATTAACCTATTCTTAACGTAAACAAACCCGAATTTGCAAAGATTTAATTGAATACAAACACGGTTGTTACCTCACGCTATAAACCCGAAAAAGAAAGCACACCTCGAACACAGAGAAAAGAAAGTTAATAAAAGTGTTATCTAGATTTTGTCGTCGCCATGCACACGAGCCTACACACATGCCCGTAACGTCTATCAGAGCTACATATTGGCAGTCAAAGATAATTTATATTTTGTAAACGTAGACCTACATAAAATAGTCATGGCAAATTTTCATAAATGAGCAATAGTGTGCTCACCTCTCGCTCGAGAGGCTTATCCTTTGCCAATTTCGCTTTGTCGCATGTTATTCTTGCTAAACGCCAAAGTATTTCAGCGTCGTCGCTCTCTTTGTGACGAACTAAATATTTGTACGCCAGATCAATAAGATACGAGTCGTACAGAGCGTCAACATGCTGGAACAACATATTGATTCAATATGTAGTAACTAAGTTACGAATTTTTAAAAATATTTTGAAATATATATAGGCAGGTCCGCTCGGTGAAGATTATGACAATAAAAACAGCACAAGGCCGAAACGGACAAATAAAAATTAAGATCACGACATAAAATTAAACGATCGCCTGAAAAGAGCAGACTGAAAACATGTTTGGAAAACCGTTCTGTTTACGCGTGAAATTCTGAAAATCTATCGAAATTTAATAGCTTTTCCCTTCATCCAGGATTGGATACATTATGAGTTTTGGCAAAAATATTTACAGTCTACAAATGTACATTTTTACAAATCACAATTTACCAACGTAAATTACCAATTCACGAAATATATACAATTGTTCATAAAACAAAATTTCCCACACAGGCACGATTGCTCATTGAGATCTATAATGCGGCTCCACAGCACTCAATGGAAGTACGTTCGACGTCACTTCGAAATTCGTACGAAAAAATTCGAACTCTGGTCAGCTTAGCACGTTTTTGTAAATCTGTTCTATAGCTGTTGTAAGTTTGTTAGAGAATTGTTCGCGAATAGACAAATTTGGTTCAAACTCTGTTTGATGGTCGTTCTAAATGTCACAGGTAGTTCTGGCGAGTACTTTAATTTTTTCAAATAAGAGAAAATCATTTCTCCTATTGCTATGTTTTGAAAAGATTTGAATTTCAGAAGCGCCGGGCAAATCAAGACTAAAGAGAGTAATGAATCGTAATCAAGACTAAAACACATTTAACTGAATTCTAAGCGTTAACGAAAAATTCTAACTTTTAATGTAGTGAAATTTGGGACAATGAGATTGTAGATTTTTTCTTACGACATCCATAAGTCAAATTTTCAAATTCCGATCGTCTCGCGCGATATCTCAAATTAAAGTTGGAAATTTCCAATGTTAAATATGGCCCAAAACAGATTCCAACCCCCTCCCCAATAAAAGTGGGTCAGGTCTCATGGGCTATGACAAAAAAGGTTGTTGGATATATCTCAACAATGGGCGCAGATAAAGAATAAAGCTTCACAAGGTTACCTTTGGATCCAAAATTTGAGCCAAATCAGGTTTAATAACGCATATGAGATCCGAATTATACGTAGACATTATCGTACCTCCATAACCTATGAAAATATACTTCTTGGGTTCATTTCGGACAAAAGCGAAAGAAGCTCTATGTAGCTGCATAAGATACACTAGCAGCTTGTTTCATTGCCAAGGTGGTGAATTTTGAGCGCTGAACATGTAATTTAGAGAGATATGCATACTTATATTGAGCACCAAATTACAAAATGATCCATATATCAACCATGATGCTTTAATCCGTGTGCGTATGTACCCGCTTATTGTGAATTTAGTGATTCACGATGTATAACTACTTAGATGATCTACAAAATGATACCAATGGGTCATTTCACGCTACGATGACGTTTTGCCCTAGAAAAAATGACTAATGACTTTTTTGGCTCCGATTATCTTCATTTTTACACCCTATGACCAAAAAACATCAAGGATCCGTAATTTGAGGTCGTTATAGTAAATTTTTTAACCGTTTTTATGCTATGGCTTCTCAAATACCACCCCCTGCAGCTCAGCAAAGCAAGGTCCCATAAAATGGCCTCTGGTATGCTCCAGGTTGCATCTAACCTCGATTTTATGATCGTGTCTCGTGCAGCCCGTCAGCGCGGTCAAAATGACGTTATGCGGAACTCCGTATATCAAAAATTAAGCTTTTTATGCCTATTCTTGGGCTAAATTTAACACTTTTAAAACACGAGGGTGCCGATTTATACCGGTTATTAAATGGAAACGAAGCGGCCATACACGGTAGCTATTTATATCGATAGTTTAGCCTGGGGGAAGTGTTATGCAAAAAAATCCAAAACATACCCTTTGCCAGATACGTTAGAATACCGGAAGTAGCTTGTGGTCGGGTAAAAATGTGAAATGGCCAATTCGACCGTGTTTAACCAGCATAGTTAACTTGAAAACGGTATGTAATATATTCTATACCACAATTTCCACTATGAGGGTACAAAATGGCAGCCCATATCAACTGCCAGTGTACATGCCTGAGACCATGGTCGGGGGGGTGGTAAATTTAGAATTTTTAAAAAAAAATAATTTTGCGACATATGTCGTCCAAATGTATTGCCACAATGTATTATGAACCAAAAGCGTGAAATTTCCTCGAAATAACATCGTATGTTCGATTTTTCCACATTTTGGTGGTGGTCGGGGGTGGGTAAAAGTGTGGTCGGGGGTGGGTAAAAGCCTGAGATCAACAGGTCGGGCGCGAGATAGAGCTCAGGTCGTTTCACCATTCGCTTCGTGATTGGAAAGAACCATAACAGACAAATTAATTGACTTCTACTGACTCCACCATACCCCTAACTAGCAACGGTCGGGGGAGGGGTAATCAAATTTGCTAAAATCGACCTTTTGACCCTAGCGCTGGAGTAAGTAACAGCAAACACCTGGGTTAATATTTTTTCAAAAGGCAGCCAGGGGACAGGTATGATATATGAACAACGTTTATGTACCATGCATAAGTAACGAGCAATGACCAAAAAAGGAATTTGGTCGGGGGGGGGGTAAAACTGGGGTTCATGCCATATCGACAGCTGTCACTCCATGATTGGAGTAGATTTGAAAATCGCAATTAAAAATGTTGTGTAGACCTGACTAATCCTGCATAGAAAAGAATTTGGACCATAACTTCGAACACGGAGCCACGACACTACCCGAAAAAAACAGGTCGTAAAATTAGTCATTACGATTTTTGTCAATTTGGGACTTATGTGGATATCCAGCCTCTTACGGCGTGTGTGAAGACGAAAATTTTTTTTGTTTGAACTAGCTAACTAATGATGCTTCCCAGCGCAAATAACATTTTTACCAGTTCCCTGCACGTTTACGTGCTACTGGTCAAAATATCCAGTTTTACCCCCCCCCCGACCAAAAGGTCATCGTAGCGTGAAATGACCCCAATAATACCCATATTGCAGGGAATAACCGGAACCGAAATTTACCGGAACCGGAACCAGCAACCGGAACCTGGTCTTCGAAATTTATATATAGTAAAACAGATGATGGAAGAAATAAAGGTATAGTGGATTCAAAATGCATTAAAAATAACTTTTACATTAAACTTAATGTATTGCGACGGTATTATTGCCTTTCTGAAACTGTAAAGAGACTGAGGAAGCTAATAATGTTTATTTATCGATCAAATATGTGGGTTTTTGGACATTCCGAGCAAAAAATGTCTTCCACTATAGAAGTATACACCATTGCGTATACTACGTCAAATCGAATATGCTTACAAAGCTTGGAGCGTAGAATACACCCTTTCGCTCTGTCTCCAGTCGCCTCCCTTTACTACACATACGTTTGTTGTATGTTCTTCTGTAGGAAACTTAAAATTATTGGTTTATATGATTCTAAGAGAAAATAATAGATAGAAGGTAATTTTCTGATCAGTGGTCAGAGACACTGTTTAGGCTAGCGTTGGACAAACAGTGCCCGTCAGTTAGATCATAATGATGAAAGCTTTCTAATCAGAATGACATAAATGAGACACACTGTGATGCTGCTCGCACAGTTTCAATAAATAGTTTATTGCCAAGAAAGCAGTTTCTAGCTGCGTTGCAGATACGTAACGTTAGTTTACTTCAATGTAGACTGATTTATCAAGTTTACAAGTGCACTGACGGGTGCTTAACGCAATTTATGTTAGCCAAGCAATCCCTAAGTACTTCTGCGTAAGTCATACTCTGTTACCGAGTTGGACCGGTTTAATTCAAACGTATCCCACAGACTTCTGGATGCGTAAAATAGCTGCTAAGCATCGACCTGGCTTTGATTTAACATACTACTGCAGGTTATTATGAAAAATTCCTGCTCAAATTACGTGCCCTACTTACGTTTCACACGGCAAATTGGTTAGTTAATCTTTTCTTTTGCGTGGTTTTATTGGAGCTTAATCATTGTATAATATATATTACACATGTTTGGATTACAGGATAAAGCAAAAAACGTGGAAAATTTCAAACAAAATTTTTAAACCGGAATTCCGGTTCCGGTATGATTTTTGCCCTTTGCCGGAACCGCAACCGGAACACGATTTTCGCCGGAACCGGAACCGGAATTCCGGTTACTCCCTGCCATATTGCTAAAGCGTTTGCGGAGAATTGCCGTTTATATTTTGGGTTTATATATTTATATTTTGGGTGTCATGGGCCATTTGAAAACCCCGTTTTCACCCAAACCATCACCGTGAATAATGATAACAGCAGGATACTATGTGCAACTACATAAGGTGAATTCTTCTACAAAATGAGACTCTAGCGGTATAACAAATATTGATGTTCTGGTGTATTTTGGGTATCGCGAGCCCACTGATATCCTCATTTTGATCCAACCCTGCTGTGTAAATAGTGATGACATTAGCCTTATAGAGCTTTTTTGCCTTATAAAATCAGCCTAATTTAGCTAATATATCTTCACCAATTGTTGAGATACATACCAAGCTAATTTGGCCCTCATTTACGACCCGAAGGCGTTGCAGTTCGTTTTTCTTCTCAACGACGGCAAGTAGAGACTTTAAGCTTTCAAATAAGCCACTGCACAGGTAAATTCGCTCGACCGAAATTGAGTTATGTATGTCACCCAAAAAAAACCCAGAAACGGACCCCGTCGAAATTTATCACTCTGGCCTACATTATTGTGGCTGTTACCTATGTTGTAGCATTGGATAAAAATGGGTTTTAGAACGACACATTTGATACGAAATGCACGAAAACGACATCTTCCGCATCAATGAAAATACCATGAGACGTTTTCGACTCATTTTATGGAGTGAGAGCTCTATGTAACTGCACATGGTGCTTTATGGTAGTGGTTACTACGTTGCGAGATTAGATAAAATAGGTTTAAGACGGTCTCAAGAGATCCGAAATACACGGAAACGGTCATATCCCCACAACTAAATAAAAATCCTCTTATGCTCATTTATTATAGCTACTGAAGGTCTGAGCGGCTCTACATGACGCGTTATCACAGCGATTATCTTGGTTCAAAGATGAGGTCAAAAATTTTAAAATGGGCCCAACTTCAACATATTTTAATACATGCGCACCTCAATTGTTTTGGCACGTTCGTAAGCTGCCTTGTCATCTGGCATTACAGCTTTGGACCAAATACCGAGACCAGGAACAACATAAGTTACTGGACGTCTAAAAGCCATTGTTAAGCGCATATTACATGATACCACGCGTATTGCAAGCCTGAAGATCCCGAAATGACGTCGGAGGTTGTTGCCATGATGCATCAGAAAACAATGTGAACAAATAATTTGTCTTGCACCGCAGCGCCAAATCTGAAATATTTCACTAAACTACAAAATTAAAAATAGACATCCCCAGTAGTCACGCATATTGTGTAATATGAACTTCTCGACGCCAAGTTTTTTCTTTTGGCGCAGCTCATTTCACAACACCTATATACTAGTAACTCGCAAAGCGAAAGGAATCAGAGCGAGTATCGCTACTCTGCCCTTATCTATGACTTTGTTGCTCCAAATTCGGGTCCCTAAGCCCGCTTAAAATCTAGAATTATATATATATCAGAGAGTAACCGGAATTCCGGTTCCGGCGATATTTATTGAAACTGTGCGAGCAGCATCACAGTTTGTCTCAATTATAGCACTTTGATCAGAATGTCATCACCATCTAGCTGACGAGCACTAGTTAACCAACGCTAGCCCAAAGATTGTCTCTGACTACTGACCAGAAAATTATTGTACACCTTCGTGTATTTTCTTTTAGAACCATATAAACCAATAACATATACGAAAGCAATCCCTCAGTGACAAAATTATATATATCAGCAGGGAGTAACCGGAATTCCGATTCCGGCGAAAATCGTGTTCCGGTTGCGGTTCCGGCAAAGGGCAAAAAACCATACCGGAACCGGAATTCCGGTTTAAAAATTTTGCTTGAAATTTTCCACATTTTTGCTTCATCTCTGATCCAAAAATATGTAATATATATTATACAATGATCAAGCTCCAATACAACCAAGCAAAAGAAAAGGTTAACTAAGCAATTTGCCGTGTGAAACGTAAATAGAGCACATAATTACAGCAGGAATTTTTCAGGAGTATGTTAACAAATTAACACCAGGTCGATGCTTGTAGCAGCTATTTTACACATTCAGAAGTCTGCGGGGTACGTTCGAATTAAACCGGTCCAACTCGGTAACAGAATATGCCATTACATAGAAGTACTTAGCGTATGCTTGGCTAATATAAATTGCGCCAAGCGCCAGCCAGTGCGCTTGTAAACTTTGTAAATCTGGCGAAATTAAAGTGAAGTAACGTTATCTACAACGCAGCCAAAAACTGCTTTCTTGGTAATGAACTGGATTTATTGGATCTGTGCGAGCAGTATAACAGTTTGTCTCATTTATAGCATTATGATTAGAAAGTTATCATCATTATCATCTAACTGACGGGCACTGTTTGTCCAACGCTAGCCTAAACAGTGTCTCTTACCACTGATCAGAAAATTACTTTTTATCTATTAATTTTTCCTGAATCATATAAACCAATAATTTCAAGTTTCCTACAGAACAACATCTAACAAACGTATGTGTAGTAAAGGGAGGCGAATAGGGACAGAGCGAAAGCGTTTATTCTTCGCTCTATGCGTTGTAAGCACATTCAATTTGACGCAGTATACGCAAGGGTGTATAGTAGAAGGCATTTTTTGCTCTGGGCGTCCTACATAACAACATCTAACAAAGGTATGTGTAGTAAAGGGAGGCGAATAGGGACAGAGCGAAAGCGTTTATTCTTCGCTCTATGCGTTGTAAGCACATGCAATTTGTCGCAGTATACGCAAGGGTGTATAGTAGAAGGCATGTTTTACTCTGGATGTCCAATAAAACGACATATTGATCGATAATTAAACATTATTAGCTTCCTCAGTCTCTTTAAAGTTTCAGAACGGCAATAATGCCATGGCAATATATTAAGTTTAATGTAAAAGTTATTTTTAATGCATTTTAAGTCGACTATACCTTAATTTCTTCCTTCATATCTTTTACTATATATAAATTTCGAAGACCAGGTTCCGGTTCCGGATCCGGTTTAAATGGACGGTTCCGGTTGCTGGTTCCGGATGCTGATATACAGGGAATAACCGGAACCGAACCCGTTCATTTAAACCGGATCCGGAACATGGTCTTCGTTATAGTAAAACAGGTGAAGGAAGAAATGAAGGTATATAATGGATTTAAAATATATTAACAATAAATTTACGTTAAGCTTAAAGTATTGAGATGGGATTAATGCCTTTCTGTAACCTTGTAGGATGCTGAGGAATCTAATAATGTTTATTTATTGATCAATATGTCGGTTTTTGGATACAGAGCAAAAATGTCTTCCACTATACGCCCTTGCGTATAGTGTGTCAAATTCAATGTGCTTACAACGCATGGAACGTAGATTAGACACTTTCGCCCTGTCTCCAGTCGCCTCCCTTTACTACACATACGTTCGTTACATTTTGTTCTGTAGGTAACTTTAAAATTATTAGATTATAATGATTCTAAGAAAATTAATAGAAGGTAATTTTCTGAAATAGTCTTCAGAGACACTGCTTAGGCTAGTGTTGGGCAAACAGTGCCCGTTAGTTAGATGATAATTTTCTAATCAGAATGCTATAAATGAGACAAACTGTGATATTGCTCGCACAGTTCAAAACTACAGTTCACTGCTAAGAAAGCAGTTTGTCATCTGCATTGCAGATAACGTTAGTTTACTTCAATGTAGACTGATTTACAAAGTTTACAAACACAATGGCTGGTGCTTGACGCAATTTTTGTTACCCAAGCTTAAGGCTAATCATTTCTACGTAATCCTTACGCAGTTACCGAGTTTTACCGGTTTAATTCGAACATACCCCAAAGACTTCTGAATGAGTAAAATATATAGCTGTTACAAGCATCGACAAGGCCTTGTTTTGTTAACAAACTCGTGCAGGTTAAGATGAAAAATTCCTACTTAAATTATGCGACCTACGTACGTGTCACACGGCAAATTACTGAATTAATCTTTTCATTTGCTTGGTTGTATTGGTACTTGATCATTCTATATATGGGCCTGTGGGCCGTATATATGTATATATAATACATATGTTTGGACCACAGATGAAGCACAGGAAAATTTGAAACAAAATATATAAACCGGAATTCCGGTTCCGGTATGATTCTTTGCCGGAACCACAACCGGAACATTTCGCCGGAACCGGAATTCTGGTTACTCCCCGATATATATACGCCAGCAATACCTTAGTAACAATGCTACAGTCATTTTAGTCATACATCAAAATGAGAGACCTCTTTGTTTCTTCTTCCAATTAGCAAAAAAAAAACAAAAACTTTTGAAATTTACATATCGCTAATTTTAAGAAAATGTATAATTTAAAGAGTAATTTTTACGCAAACGATAGTACCTCTAGGGTTGCCTTATTCGATGCATATCACGGAAATACATTTGCTTTTACCGCATGTAGCTGGCTCGAAAACTTATAGAAAAGTTCGATTGACCTATATACATCCACCTAT